>WSFP011555305.1:0-11190 GCA_009831015.1 Picea engelmannii
AGGATTTAATACCTTAACTCCCCAGTGGAGTCGCCAGTCTGTTCGTGCTCGAATCGTCGCCGGGTGAGCAAGAATGGGAGCACTAGCATGCCCTGTTGGGCTCAGCAAGGCAGAACAGGTTTTTTGTGGATCAAAATGGGTTAACAGAGAATAGAAAACCAAACGAAATAAAATATACCTAAGAACTGAAAAGCAAATAACATTACAACCATAAACAAAACTTAAAACGTGAGACAAGGGAGTTCCCAGTGGTTTCAAGGCTTGATCTATTAACAAAAACCAAAGCACACGCTGTGGAAAGGGATAATGGTTCCTCTTCCCTCCAGCGGAAGGTCCTTCGGGAATCCTCAACTTAATGCTTCCCTTACAAAATGAACAAAGCAGAAATGAAATGGATGGTGAGAGAACTCGGTACTGCACAGCTGATGAACTGGTGATCCAAGACTAGGCTTAGAAGCATCTGAGCAGCGTAACTCTACTATGAATTCCCTGCTGAAACAATGAGCCTTCACTGCTTTTTATAGCCATTTCCAGGCGGTCACGTAACTAGTTCCCGGTGTAGACACAAGCTAGCTTAGGGTTTGCTTAAGCCATAAATTCGCCGTTTCTGCAGGACCGACCCTGATCTGGATGTCAAATCATCTCGGGCGAAGGTCTTTTGGCGGTCGGGAAGCCGACTTAATCATTTAATGTGCCGTATTAGCAGATGCGCGGCTTTTCATGTGGACAGTCACGCATCGTGCGCTTAAAGCGCGCACAACACGTTCTTATCCCGCGCATACGCGCGCACCTTATGATGTGAAGTGTCTTTCAATTTTTGTATAGTATTTGACCCTTCTGGAATGCTGTGACTAGTGCCATGAATGACTTCATTGTTGTTTTGATGATGTAGAGTTCTTGTCGCTATGTGCAGATGATGTGGAGTTCTTGTCGCCATGTGCAGACGAAATTTCAGTGCTAACACTAGGAACAAGATCCCAAGTATTGTTCTTCTCAATCTGATCAAGCTCTTTATTCATAGCTCTAATCCAATCATCATGCTTTCTGGCTTCATCAAAATTTTTAAGTTCAATCATAGATAGAAAAGCAACCTGAGATTGTTCTGAGTCTCTAATCAATTTCCTTCTTGTCTGAACTCCTTTATTTATATCTCCAATTATCTGATTTTCAGGATGATTCTTTCTAATAGTTATGAGAGGTGGTTTTGTTTCTTTCTGCTGATTTGTATCAGACTGAGTATTCATATCTTCATCTGATTCAGATTCTTCTCTTTCTGATCCTTAGACCTGTTCATCTTCATATTCAACTATATCTTCTGTGCTTGGTTCAACACTGCTTACATTTTGTACCAGGATTTCTTCATCAACTTTTATGTCGATACAATCAACCAATTTATGAAACCTGTTATTGTAGCATCTGTATCCTTTACTGTTTGTAGCATAACCTAAGAATATACCTTCATCATCCCTGTCATCATATTTGACAATATTTTCATCATTATTCTTGATATAACATTTACTCCCAAAGACTTTTAAATGCTTAATTGAAGTAGTTCTTCCAAATCATAGTTCATAAGGAGTCTTATCACTGTGTGGCCTGAGATGAGCTTTGTTAAGGATATGAACAACTGTATGAATTGTTTCCACCCAATATGTCTGAGCAATATTCTTTTCATTCATCATTGATCTTGCCATCTGTTGAACTGATCTATTCTGCCTCTCAACTACTCCGTTTTGTTGTGGAGTCCTTGGAATAGTGTGTTCTCGTTTGATTCCATGTTTATCACAGAATGCTTTGAATTTCTATGAACTAAACTCTCCTCCTCTATCAGACCTTACTGCCTTCAATCTTTTTCCTGTTTGATTCTCAGTCAGAGCCTTAAACACTTTGAATTTTTCAAATGCTTCATATTTTTCCTTCAAAAAGGCAACCCATATTAGTCTAGAATAATCATCAATAATCAACATAAAATAGTTTTATTTTTCTGTACCTTCTTTCCTTGATGGTCCACATAAATCCATATGTACTAACTGGAGAGGTTTTTCCGTTGAAGGAAAGTTTTTAGATTTGAACTGTGTTTGAGTAAGCTTTCCTATTTGACAATGTTTACAAATGGAATCATATGACTTTGATATCTTTGGAAGATATTTTACTTCCCCATTGTTTCTAAGCTTGATTATATGATCAAAATTTAGATGTCCAAGTCTCCTATGCCATAGCCAACTATCATCATAATTTCTTAAGTGACATTCTTATTTTTCTTCTTTTAACACATAGACATTATTTTCTGTTCTTATCCCTTTTGCAACCAACTGTCCTAAATTCATAGACTTTATTTTACAATCTTTATAAGTAAAAAAAACTTCACATCCTCTGTCACAAACTTGACTGACACTTAGTATATTATGTTTTAGACCATCTACATACAACACATCTTGAGATTTTCCTTTGCCATTACTCAGACTTACTATTCCTTTACCTTTTATTTTTCCTGATGCACCATTTCCAAAAGTTACATTCCCTGATTTGCTTTCACTTAGAGTTAGAAATTACTTTTGTCTCCAGTCATATGTTTGGAACATCCACTGTTAATATACCAGGGATTCTTTTGTCTTTGGGCTGATAACACCGGTCTACACTTGTCATCTTCTTTCTTCTTCCAAACCTTGAAATTTTCAGCAGTGGGATTCAAATCTGGCTTATAACTCCTTAAGCGACAATCTGCAGCTTTATGCCCATAGTTATGGCAGACGTAAAATTCTGGTTCACTAAATAATAGATCATAATGATTGTTATGCTCATAACTGTTGTTATGTCTCACCTGCATCCTTCTCCCAACCATCACATGATTTATAGTCTGTGGTTGTTTGTTGCTTGGTTGTCTCAATCTTTGTTGATTATTCCTTGAGTAACTTGATTGCTCATATCTAAATCTTAAAGAACAAGTTATAGCTTTGTGACCAAAGTTAGAACAGAAAAAACAATATCCATAGAAAAATCCTTTGTAACTGGAAAAACACTGTCTTCTTTGAGCGGGTCAATTTCTTCCATGTTGATAATTTCTCTGATCTATAGATTCGGTTCTGGTACTTTTTATTTCATTCCTTCTTGGTGGCTGATGTTCTTTCTTTGTTTCTGCAGAGTGGTTGTTGTCAATGATTGTAGATTTGACAAACTTGATGGGTTTTGTATTACTTGGATGATCACTACTTGATACTTCTTCATAGCCCAAGCCAGCTTTCAACTTTGGATTCCTTTGTTGATTTAGAATGGAGGTTAATCCTTTAGATGCTTTAATACTTGAAAGATTTTGGTGATATAATGCCTTAAACTTCTCCATCTATTTTCTGGTTTTTACTATATCTTCTTCTAAGGCTTCACATCTCGCTTTCTTTTCTGATAACTGTTGTTTCAGAATGTCCTCTATTTTCTTTGCCTCTTCTAACTCCGCTTTTAGTAAGTCGAAGTCTTCTTCAGGTTTTTTACCATTCATTTTAAACTGCATCAACAACTGTTTTTGTTTTCTCTTCTTACATCTGAGTCTATCAATTTCTTCCAAAGCACTAATTAATTCACCTTCCATATCCACCACAACTTCTTCATCGTCCATGTCACCTCCTGTGTGTTTATTATCAAGATCTACCATATCCATAAGCATAAAATCATTCACTTTGTCTGCACAGGATGAATCACTATCTATGTCTTCTGAGGAGTCATCATTGTTTGCACACAAACTTTTCTTTTTACTATATTTCTTAAATTTGTATTTCTTTTCATCATCAGAGTTCTGGTCCCTTTGGTATTTTTTCTTGTGAGGACACTTAGAGGAAAAATGACCCATTTTACCATAGTTAAATCATTTGAAGGGCAACTTGCCTTGGTATTTTCCTGATCCTTTCTTTAAACTTCTCACAAAATTTGCCTCAATATCATCTAGTTTTGAATCAATATTCTTGTCTTCTTTAAAAGATGCTTCTCTAGTAATGGATTTATCTTTGTTAATTCTCATTTCATATGCAGTTAGAGTTCCTAGGAGTTGATCAATGGACAAAGTTTTAATATCATTTAGTTCTTCTATTGCAGAGACTTTTGGATTAAATTTATCAAGTAGAGATCTTAAAAGCTTCTGAACTAAAAATGATTCTTCAATTTTCTCACCAAGACCCTTCATGGAATTCACAAGTTCTTCAACTCTTAAAAAATACTTGCTAACTGTTTCATCTTAATTCATATTTAGTTGTTCAAATTTAAATCTATATGTTTGAAGTTTGGCATCTTTTACTTTTTCATTTCCTTCATAACTGCTAATAGGTTTATCCCACATTGCTTTGGCAGTTTCAAGATGCATCACCTTTACAAACTCAACTTCAGCAAGTCCATTGAATATAGCATTAATTCCCTTAGAATTAAAGCTAAAATCTAACTTATCATCCTTGGAAGCTAGCATAATAGGATTTGTATATCCAATCTCTACTACATCCCAAACATCAGCACCTAAGGCCATTAAGTATGTTCTCATTCTAACCTTCCAGAAGGAAAAAATTGTTCCATCAAACAGAGAAGGCTTAGTGGCTAAAGTCCCTTCATGACTTGTCATGTTTAAGCTTACAGATCTACCTTTAAATAAAAGGAACCCGCTTTGATACCAATTGTTGAAATTACTAAGACAACTGAGAGGGGGGGGGGGTGAATCAGTTGTTATTGTGCTTAAACAATTTATGACTTATTCAAACAATTTTTGATCTCTTCCAAGTGACCATCAATATTATACAAGATATGAAAAACATAAATAATTAACATCAGTCACACATAAGATATACACAGAGACAAATTTTCACGAGGAAACCCATAAAGGGAGAAAACCTCTTCTTCTTCGAATGATAGGCAGTCTTTTAAGTTCTGTACATCATCTATCTTTGAGAACCAACTCAATGTGAGGCTACTACCTATATTTTACAAGCTCCAACTTGTTGAGAGCACCAACCCTCTTATTTCTCCAGCACCCACTAGAAGGAAGCATCAACTCCCTAAGTGTTCGAACACCAACTGGACTTATACAAGCACCAACTTGCATACAAAAAACTCTTTGTTTTCCCTAGCACCACCTTACCACCCTGTTTTCTAGCCACAAATAGATGGAAGATACAACTTCCAATATTCAAGCACAAAATTGAATATCAGAGAACCACAGTCCTCCCTAGCACCACCCTACCTCCCTGATTATAAATAAATGATTGAATAACCAACAATAAAGGTATATCAATTCTTACCAATTCTTCACTTTTCTGCAATTCTTCTCTGCTTCGCTATTATTCTTCTCTATTCATACTTGGCTTGATTTGTTGTCTCTTTCTATCTATTCTTTGTTTGTTCCTCTCAAACTCTTTGGTATGTGTTCATTCTGCTCTCTTCACCTTTTTTGTTCTGTTCAAATTCTGTTTCTCATCTCTGATTTTGATCTCACATTGTGCATTCTGTGATTTTCCTTTCTCCCAGTTTAACTCATTTTTGCAGTGAGAACAACCAACCTCACACAATCACTTCATATCTCTTTTATGCTCTCCCACAAATTTAGTTACACCTCAAATCTCCAAGGAAAACACCTCAACAACTTAATCGCCAAACGTCCAAGAACTATGATTCAGTTATGCTAACTAAATCGTAACTAAACAATTAGCCATGAGGTGAAACAATAACCCTTCGATAAGATTTCCAAATAACTCGCACCGTTGGATTGCATCCACAGGGTCTCGCGTTTATCCCATATGACCACTAGCCGTGACCACACGCTAAACAAAAAGTGATTTTATGATTTCGCATTTCGAAAATCTTGTGGTGAGACATCATGACTCTCCCATGTCGCGATCTTTGAAATGGAGCTTAGCTGGTATAGATCCTTCTTCTCATATGACCACGAGCTATGACCAAGCCTTTATTCAGAAGACACTTCGCGACTCGCGATTTTGGGAATCCTGTGAAGAGGTGTCTTGACTCTCCCAAGTCGCAATCTCTGAAATGAAGCTTAGCTACTAGCTCCTTCCCTTCTTGTGACTACTGGTTGTGACCAAGTGCTTATCCATAAAGCACTTCACGATTCGTGATTTTGGGGATCTTGGTACACAGTTTCTCAACTCTCCCAAGTCGCGATACCCGAAATGGGGCTTAGCAACGTGCTAGATCCTCCCTTCATCCTTCGACGACATGACCTTGGATATGACCACGGGCCAAACATTCAGGCACTTTTCTTGTCAAATCAATGGTCCAGAACTTTAATGATCTGACGGTCTAGATCATTTTGCAACTTCGCATGTCGGGAGTTCCTGTGTTATATACCATTGACTCCTCCAATGTGCAAGTCAGGGAAACGCCAATCGCTCGCCATGTGTCCTCTGGCTTCAACGACTAGGATTATCATCGTGATTTCGCATTTCGTGGAGTTGGAGGTTAGCTCACCTCTATTCACCTGATTCACGAATTTGTGAAACTCCTCATCTGCTACCACGTGTCCTTCGGATCAAACGATACCCTTTATTTCGGGACTTTGTAAACCCACTTCACCTTGCACTTAAATATCATTCTTGTTCTTTTGGATCCAATGATGGTCGGTCCTCGTGCTCAGATCTGACGTCTGAGATATGTTCTCCTCTTCTGTGTGCTCCTCTTGTCTAAATTCAGATCCGTCGACCATCGGGAATTCAGGATGGGTGATCCAACGATCACTGTTGATATTCACTGTTGAGATTACGCTTCTGATATTGCCACTTTCTCTTGTTTGTCATCAACATCCTGATTTATGATCTTGCCATAAATGAAAACATGCATACTCTGCCTTATGTTTGTAAACATGCCAACACACACTAACATCATTACAATTGTTTCCACCTTTTCCATGGAACACTTATACCCCCTGTTGGCCCTTGGTTATGGAAGTAAGCAAAGAATAAGGAAGAAAAGGCAAAATGTGAACTTCACGGAAGACACAATGACTGTTAATGGGTTGAAGTGAGAAAAAGAGAAGAAAAGATGGAGAGAAGTAAGAGAAAGCAAGCCGTTGGATGAGCAGATCAAGGATGATAGATCAATAAGAAAGAAGGATCATGGACAACTCATCAAGAGGAAAAATCCACCATTAGATGCTTTGGATTACCATGCGAGAAGGAAGGAAAGACAGGCTGGCGAAGCCCTGAAAATGTGGGTCAAGTTGAACTAGGGTTTTAGACACCTAGGGTTTGGTATCTAGGGTTTTGACACCTAGGTTTCAACCTAAGGATGTCGGTGAGTGTTTGTAATGTATAAATAGAGGTCTAGAGGACTAGGGATGGGTTGGTACTAAGTTGGTTGAGATTTCATTACTATTGTGCGATCAAGTGAGGACTATTGTGTGTGAGAGAGAAGTGTTGAGTACGAGAGCCTTCTGGTATTGTAATATCTTCATATGGGTGTGAAGATCAACTTTGTAGCTGGGTGCGTAGGGAGGGGAGAGATAGAGAGAAGAAGAGAGAAGATATGCTAGCTAAGAGTGCAGATCAGAACTGTATGCTTTCATCTTAATATATCATAAAGCACAGTTCTGTGGACGTATCCCTAGAGAGAGGATGAACCACATATATTTTTTGTTGTGTGCGATCGATGTTCTATTCTTTGTCATTTGATATGCTGCTATTTTGATAATGTGTTAGATCTGAGATATAACTTGCACAGTTAAGATTGTAAGAAGATAAAGAATACTACATTGCTGGGTGTTGGTAGCTGTGAATCCACTTTGCATTCCTTCTGGTTGTAGACGTCTTTGTCCTGCAACCCCCCCATAGCTGCTTCGGGTGAGACTTCATCTGCTTTGCAGGTGTTGCTAAAAGGGTCGTTAGTTAAGGTTTTTTTGGTGTGCTATTGTAGCGTTGAACCCTGGGTCTACCCCTGTGCCAAAAAATGGACACAAAAAGTACATTCTGCACAAGGAAAGGAGAGGAGGCATAGAGCAGAAAGTAAAGGCTGCCCTGCGTAGTCTGAAGTCGAAGTAAAATAGAAAGATCATATTTGAAGTGCCTCGGGACGAGTCATAGGTGAGTGTTGGGGGCCTGTTGGCCCTTGGTTATGGAAGTAAGTGAAGAACAAGGAATAAAAGGAAAAATGAAAACTTCGTGGAAGACACAGTGACTGTTAATGGGTCAAAGTGAGCAAAAGAGCAGAAAAGACGGAGCAAAGTAAGAGAAAGAAAGCGGTTGGATGAGGATATCGAGGATGACGGATCAACAAGAAAGATGGATTGTGGACAACTCAACAAGAGGAAAAATCCACCATTAGATGCTTTCGAGCACCGCACGAGAAGGAAGGAAAGATAGGCTGACGAAGCCTTGAAAATGTGGGTCAAGTTGACCTAGGGTTTTAGATGCCTAGAGTTTTGGTATCTAGGGTTTTGACACCTAGGTTTCAACCTAAGGATGTCGGTGAGTGTTTGTAATGTATAAATAGAGGTCTAGAGGACCTGGGATGGGTTGGTACTAAGTTGGTTGATATTTCATTACTATTGTGCAATCAAGTGAGGACTATTGTGTGTGAGAGAGAAGTGCTGAGTACGAGAGCCTTTTGGTATTGTAATATCTTCAGCTGGGTGTGAATATCAACCATGCAGCTGGGTGCATAGGGAGGGGAGAGATAGAGAGAAGAAGAGAGAAGACATGCTAGCTAAGAGTGCAGATCATAACTGTATGCTTTCATATTAATATATCATAAAGCAAAGTTTCATGGACATAGCTCTAGAGAGAGGGCGAACCACGTATATTTTTTGTTGTGTGCGATTGATGCTCTGTTCTTTGTCATTTGATATGCTTCTATTATGATAATGTGTTATATTTGAGATATAACTTGCATAATAGATTGTAAGAAGATAAATAATACTAGATTGTTGGGTGTTGGTAGCTGTGAATCCACTTTGCATTCCTTATGGTTGTATATATCTCTGTCCTGCAACCCCCCCATAGTTTCCTCAGGTGAGACTTCATCTACTTCACAGGTGTTTCTGAAAGGGACAATATTTAGGGTTTTTTTGGTGCGATGTTGTAGCGTTGAACCCTGGGTCTGCCCCTGTGCCAACACCCCCTCCCCCTTACTTTTTTCTATACATGGTTAATCCAAATTGGTTCCATCCTTTGTTCCACAAATGCATAACACATCAACTCAATAACTCTTAGTGATATCACATGATTTTTCTGGTGCAATAAGACCAAATCTATTGCACCATTCCTAGAAAGCATGCTTGAAGAAACTAAGGTTGATGCTTGGCTTCCAACTATATAAAAAATAACTTTCCTTTTGAGCATCATAAAATTTATGGGACTTGAGAGCCATCAACAAATCCCATTCACATAGCTTTGAATCCTTAACATACCCAACACTATCCATATTTGTTATGTCCCTCTACCAAAAGTCCAAATGTTGTTTAAACGATTGCATGCAACTGTGAATCATGTTGAGTTTTTCACATAAACTATCCAAATTGACCCATTTATGAATTGAGCTCTAGAACCACTCTATGGTATCTTCTTTACACACTCCTAGCCACTAGATGAGGAGTAACGAGGCCCTTCAAATTTTAGCACTCAAGAGAGCATTTCACCATAATCTCAACAAAGATATCCAATGAATGCCTAGGTTTACTTAAATGCACAAACAATGCTAAATAATAAAATGCAACATAACATTAACATAACATTAAAGCATGGGATAACAAGATTTTATAGTAGCAAATTCCCCTATTCCTAATTAAGAACATTCACACATGTGGTATGTAAAACACATACATTTCCATAACATAAAATGACATTTAGATTGAAACAATATAAATAGAGATAAAACAATTATATTTTAATAATATATAGTCCAAGACACTTGTTGCACACAATCAATTGTCCACCAAAACGCAAGCATATAATCTAGATGTCATTGAGGTGAAGTAAATAAGCTACAAAATTTTAGCTAACTCAAACCAACCCAAATTCTTTAGTTACAAAAACAAAAAGGGACTTCAACCAACTTCAAAGATCAGTGAATACCTCACAGACAAGCGCAAGAATTCAAAAAAGAAACCACAAAAGCAAGAACTGGGCCAAAAGAAGGATGGAATGTAGAAAAACACTTTCCAGGAGGCATACACTACTGTTGTTTGAGAATATAACATATGCATGCTATTGTTTCTTTATAAAGAAGCATGTATATGCAGGTTCTAATCAAGAAACTAGTTTATTTATTTTATTTTTTCCAAATAAAATTGAAAAAACGGCTGAACCAACACCCTAAACCTGACACACACACACACACACACACACACACACACACACACACACAATGTAGTTCACAAGAACTTGTTGTTATCGACAAATGTACAAATTTAAGAATGTTTTTCATTTAGATATGAAAACAATGTCTTAATGTGAACATATGCATTATATTTTTGAGAAAAAGTAACCTACCACTATTAGAGAAACATGATTTTTTTTTTGAGTTATACAATTTTTTCATAAGTAAAAGTTAATATTATAAAAGTTAATTTGATTTCCTTTGTTTTATCTTTTTACATAGTATTCTAATGAGTTGTGCATGTACCTCTAATAATTCCTCCTAGTCAAAAAATTATTCTAATGAGTTGTTCATGTACCTCTAATAATTCCTCCTAGTCAAGAAATTGTTATTTTCCCAAATTTCCATTGTAAATAATGTGTTATGATAGGAAAGCATTAGCTTGCACCAACCTAGATCCTAGGGATAATCCTTGCTACATAATTTATATTTATAGCCTCTTGAATGTTATGACCATTCCTGGTGTTCTCCTTTTGATGTAGTCAAATTCTGAGCACATGTTATTCTCCACATTCCCAACATCAAATGGGATCTCTTGGCCTCTTTCCCACTAACATAGATAAGTGATATACACTTTGTGCTGGTTGATTCTATTGATTGTTATAATGAGGAGGACTGGACCTTTTTTTTTTTTTCTAGTCAAGATTCTCCTTGTTCTTCTCCTTCCATGCCTTGTGGACCTCTAGCTTATGTTTACTCTATTCATGGAAATACTTGTCCTTTCTAATGGCCTCATCCAAGATTCAAGGTTCATCAAATTAAATTTTATATCTATATGATTGAGGTAATCCACTTTGGAGATGTTGGATCTTTACCTCATCATCTCAAATGTATTTG
>WSFP011555312.1:0-11190 GCA_009831015.1 Picea engelmannii
GCAACATATGAGAGGAAGATGAGAGGACCAAGAATGGGAGGAGAAGGCAACCATCCTATCCATATTAATGTTAGTGTGGAACCCAGAAACCCATGTGCAACTAATACACCAAAAAGAACATCACCGTTTAGACAACCGAAGTTCGGAGGAAGTCCAACAACAAGAAGCACATCTACACTAGGAGAAACAACTGGAGGAGCCATTTCAAGCAACACTAGTCAAGTATCTACAAAACGCGGAGGAGGAAGTAGTTCAGTATTTAGAATGGCAGGACACGATCCCACTATCAGATTACCACAATTTCAAGGAGAAGAAGCAGAAGACCCTGAGAAGCATTTGTTCATTTGTGAAAAGATCTAAGAGGCAAATCAGATCACTAATGAAGATACCAAACTCGTGCAGGTAGTGATTATGCTCAGACACCATCCACTAGACTGGTACTTGAGTCTAGACACAAACAATGCCCCTAGGATGATGAGGACACTGGAAGACATTAAGAAGCTACTGATTAATAAGTTCCAGAAGCTGAGCTCAGAGGATCAGTACATGAATGAGATGATTGAGATAAGACATAAAACAAGAGAGTCTGTATGGGATATTGACTAGAGATTCAAGCGACTAAAGGGAAAACTAAAATACCTTATGAACGATATGTAGCATCGACACCTATTTGTCAACTCACTACTCCCACACTTAAAATATCCCTTACGACAATCGAAAATTTAGACGCAGGAAGAGGATGTGTAGGCAGCCTTGCAACTGGAAGACAACGAGTACCAACATATGGACCCAACTATTGAGGAATTGAAGGAGGATTTGAAGAATCTAACATTTCAGTTAAACTAGAATAAGAACAAGGAAAAATGAGAATCTATTTGGTGCACAACATCTAGGATGGAAGGATTCCACAAGAACAAATGCCCAACATTTGCATAGTATATAGCAACAAGTATGCCAAATCTACTACCATAGGGAGGATTATGGTGTGAAATATGCAAGAAACCGGGTCACAACCCTTATCATTGCACGGTGATGTATAAATACCAGATTGTTCCAAAGAATTCATATTGCACCTTTTGTAAGTAAGTGGGCCACGACAACAAAGATTGCAGAACTATGGAGATGATGCAGGAAAGAACATAAAATTCATACAGGGTACAGGCCGAAATGATGACTGTGAAAGCAGTGCCATAGTTCAATCAAGCCCCAACTCCATACAACACTGTGCAGCAACCATACAATAACGTGCAACTGCAGTATAAACTGACACAACCCTAATACAATTAGGAAATACAATATAACGCATCGAGAGGTGACCGAGGAGGAGGAAGAGCCAGAGGAGATTTTGGATGCATTAGAGGACCAGTCACATGTCACAATTGTCAGCAACTAAGACATTATGCACGGGAATGTCCAATCCCACTATCAAATTGTATGTATTTTCGCACATCAAACCACGATACAGAGGAATGTCCGACATTACTAGTAAATATTCAGGAAAAGAGGAACCAGAACAATCATAAGGTTCAGTCGATTTCATCCAAATCAAGGGATGACAGACGAAACATCAATATAGTTACTTATGGAGGAACAAAAATAGGGAATGACGTAGTTCGACGGGAACTAGCATAGAACCAATGGGTAAATAAGAACATTGAACCAAGAAGTAGTTTGACACACCAAAAGAAAAGGAGACCTTTAAGGAAGAAAGACAAGAATTCCATAAGGAGGACACAACTTCGACTTCAACTGCGCAATCATTTAAGGAAGCCCCAAAATATGAGATGTTGCCATCATTGGATCATACCAACGGAATTCAGTCCAAGGGACCAGTAAGTACAATCAAAGGCTTTTTGCAATCATGTGTGAAATTATTAAGCGATCCTTCATCTGTGAAAATATTGCAAAACATACTAGAGAAATGTAGCAGCGAGACAGAAGAAAAGCTAGAACCAAAAACCATCAACCACCTACACACAAGAGGAAGAACAAGTAGGGAATTTAGACTAAATGATAACATTGAGGATTTCAATATGGGAGACATTATACTATACCTAGGATCTGAAGTGAATGTTCTACCAAAGAAGACATGGAAATGTATGGGAGAGCCAACACTAGGATACTCAAATGTCCAATTGAAACTAGCAAAACAACATAGAGTCCTACGCAAGTCGAAGCGCCCTTGTCGACCACCGTGCGGAAGATATTATGTGTAAAATATTTTGTGGGATGAGCCACTACTATCTGAAACGCGACATGGTAAGGGAGATGAGGTTTCAAGTCAGTCGTATCTAACATGATGGTACCCGGGTTACAAGTCTCAGTAGAGCCTAAAGTAGTCAACAAGGCTTTCGTCTGAGCAGGGCAACTTTGGAGGACTTCCAAAGGAGACATAGCACAAGGGGTTTGGGACAAATCTTCCACCACAAAGTAATTCTGGGCGGCCCTTGCATTTGGATTGTGAGAAGCTTTCTTAAATGCACCCTTTGGAATGCATGTCATAGTTTCACCCAACGTCTTCTCGTTCTGTAGAGGAAGAGATGGGATCTCGACTTCTTTGCCCTTCTCAGAGGTGCTTAGTTTACTATACTCATGCGCTCTAGTCGTTATTAAAGCATCACCCCTAACCATGTATACGTTCAAGGATGAGGAATTGTTAGGAGGAGGGAAGGTTTCTTGACTGCCCCCTTCGACACTAGCAGAGGCTTGAGTTAAATTTTGCCCATGCTGAAAGGGATTAGTCAACACGGCTTGTTGTTGCTGTGTGACAAACTTCTGGGCCTCTGCAAGTCGAGGACATAGATGGGTCGGGTGGTCTTCTGCACACAATTTGCATGGATACCTTGCCTTCCGTTTTTCCGTAGTGCCCTCGCCAGCATTATCAGTGGGTTTTTTATCCCCCTTACCCTTCTTGCGTTGTTTTTTCTTCCCTTCGGGCTGCTGGGTGGCCTTTGGTTTAGTCGTATGCATGGAGTGTACTTCCGACGTTTGGGTAGGAGGAGCAGCCAAAGAAGTAGTCTGGTTGGCCGCTGAGTGTTGTATAGATAATTGTTGCAATTGCTTTGTCAATTGCTCAGCGGGCTTGGTTTGTGCCGAACCAACAATCCCATCGGCATGTGGTCCGACTCTCTGTCTAGTTTTATCCAAAATTGATCGTGGTGGATCCAGCAGGATGTTATATAATAAACCAGACTGAGAATAGATAAGCTCAAACTATTGAGCCCTCATGATGGCATCTTCCTTGGAGAAAACCCCAGAAGTTGCGACATCTTTGGATAATTGGGGGACTAAAGACTTAAGGAACCACTCCAGCAGGAATGCTGGTGGAACTGGCACTTTGATTAGACACTTTCGGCATTGCCACTCTCGGATATGGTCAGAGATATGGTCCACTGTCGTCTTTTAGAAATTAGCAAGAAGCTCCATGCTCGCGTCGTATCTCACAGGTAACTAGAAATGGTTAAGGAAGGCCATAGCCATTTTTCCAAAAGAAGAATATCGTGAGCGATCAAGCTCGATGTACCATTTCGTAGCACTCCCAATAAGAGTGTGTTGAAACAATCGCAACTAGACAGAGTCATCCTTCAGTGAGTTAGATGAACACCAAAGGTGGAAAGTAGTCACGTGATCACCTAGATCTTCATTAGGCTTGGCCTCGAACTTTGGAATGTCCGAAGGCAACTTCATTGGCATAGGAGGCCAACGCGGATCGTGAAAGATAGGATCATTTAACAACCTTGTCAAATCTGGCAAGTGTCACATCGCCAAGAATGGTAGTTTGGGTTGTTGCTGATAGCCTGGGAAAAAGGGTCCTGGAGTTTGACTGGCACCAGGTTGCCAGGAAAAGTTTGGCTGCTAGCCAGGATTCTGGTAGAAACCATGGCCTTGACCAGTGTAATGGTTTTGCATCTGTGGAGACATCATTGGCTAATTCCCCATAAAGGACATAGGATGTTGGGCATTCATTGTGTTTGACAGACTTTGGGAAGGATTACCCCATGTCGGTCCTGATGGGAGAGGCATAGACTTCTTTTATGGGTTCCATTGACTGTGGAAAGAATTACCCCAGAACAGAATTCCAGAGGAAGGAATGGATCCTTGTCCTGAGTTCCAAGGTCTTGGTATATGTGCCCCCGACGTAGGAGTAGTACCCTGCGCTGGAGTAGACTGTCCAAAAATGGGTGTGCCCCCAGATGGGAAAGTAGTAGATGTAAAAGTGTTATTACCAAACGTCTCGTTCCAAACAAACAATGACGAACCTACCGGCAGAGTTTGCGCACATGTTCCTTGACTCCCGACTCCAAATGAACTTGTGTGTGTAGGCTACCTAGAGGACTGCTGATGCAAACCACCAAGCGAAGGGGACGAAGGAGAGATATGACCTCCAGCGTAAGGAAAAGCATTAAAAGGGATAGGAATGCCCCCAAGTTGACCTTGTAGAGGAGTGTTAGAGCTCCCTTCCCCCAGACCCAAAGTCTATAAAGTGGAGTAAGTGAGTGCAGGACTCGTGCCCGAACTAGGCATACCATATGAGAATGGAGGGCCTGTCGCACTAGGTGTGAAGGGAGGTGTGGTCGCCGCAATAGATGGGGATGGGCCACTATGCGACGTAGATGCGGTCGAGACCATAGTGGCTCGAAACGACGATAACAAGTTAGGAGATGTTTCTCCTATGGTAGAAATGGTGATGGGAATGGAAGAATTCCCAGAGGAAGTAACATCGTTTGTTGCCATAGCTGTGTGAGGCACTGACAGGCTTTCGTAAAATTGAATTGGCACAATAACTTGCGGCCAAGTATCAGTGGTTGGGGTTTCAACCGAACCAAGATTGGTGATTGATTCCTCTGGGAGTTGGTCGGGCTCAATGGTTTGAAACTCGGTTTCTTCGAAAGACCCTTGTTGGTCTAGCCTCCGCCTCAATGGTGGCGAGGGTGGCTCCAGTATAACCGGCGGGAGGCCCAGAAGCCTTCGTGACCGACGGAGCTCTGAATCCTCCACTGTGTGAGAATATCCATGACATGCTAAGTTATTCTACATGATCAAACAGTAACACACACTAAAAAGAATCCCCTAAGTGATAAATCAAGCAAACACTAAACTAGTTGGAAGAAGAGTTACAACAACCAACACTAGAGCAACTTACCGGTGCAAGTGCAACTCGAAAATGGAAGCACCCTCTGGGTATACTCTGCAAAGCGTGGCCCGATGTCTATCCTAGGTACCACGGTATACCCCCACAGTCACCTGTGTATGTCCCTAGAAAATATTTGCAACTAGTTTGCCAGCACGGGAACAGTCACCAGGCGGGTACAGTCGATAGTCGGGTAGACCACAATGAGTAAGGTATCAAGCCCGAAACCTGTCAAGGGTATCGAGAGAAAATGGTTCGGAAGACAACTGAGGACCTCGAACGGATTCGAGACCCACGAAGCCTCGTGGCAAATGCAAACGACGGAATCCCTCAACAAATCCTCGATATGTGTTCTCCACTATGCTCGGTCCGGCTTTGGAGGGGTTATCTCCGCTACCTTTCCTTACGCGAACTCGTGTTTAGCTCCTGTTTTAGAGGTGGGTCCTGGATAACTTTCACGTAACTGGACTTCTACACTCCCTATGACAGACTCCAATGTTTGGTTTGAGTGGCCTTGGAGAATTTACTCTCCAACCCCTTCCAAGGCCCTAGTCCTGAGCTAGTGTATGAACCCTACAAACAAAAGAGTATAATAGATTTTAAATTAGCATTGCTTTTATGGGATTTTTTACGTCACAAGGTATGAAAGTAAAACTGATGGTGTGTAAAGACTCAAATAAAAGTGAATAAGAAATGCTTGGAAACAAAAACTTTTACAAAAAATGCAAAAATCCGCAACTTTTCAACAAGAACGACTTCTTTTTCTTTTCGAATTTTTAAGATTTCATGCAGCAAACAGAAAGGAATTTCACTCAATCTGCGAGCTACTTATGCTCTAAATGTACTGCAAAAAAATTATGAAAAAAGACTTCTTCCTAGCTATTGATGCAGCGACACAATCTTCGAACAAAGAAGCAAATGAAAAAGGGAATTTTATTTTTTATTTAAGTGCTAAATGAAGCAACAAAGGAAAAATGCCAACAAGCACAAAACCAAGAAAACAAAATAAAATTATGGCTTAAAGTGTAGATCGCAAAGAACCAGAGCAAAGATGCACAATGGCAATCAAGAAAGCATCGACTCCTACGCTTGTCTAAAAACTGTAAAACACAATTTTTCTATTTTTTATCTTTTCTATCAAACATCAACTAAGAAAAAACATGCTAAGGGTAAGAAGCCCTAACCTACTAACTGTGCAACCCTAGACTCAAACCCCTGAGAGGAATACTTCTCACCACAGGAAGGGATGACTGCCCCACCCTGATTGAAAAGAATTATGTCAAGCCCGCTACAGTAACTGAAACAGCACGTGTTCAAACACGTGCTGACCTAAAACAGTGCGCGGGTACTCGCGGGATGCACTTGCACAGGCCGCGTGTATGTAAAAATTCTAAGGAAAAACTAAACACAGGTAGCCCAGACCTGGGAAAAGCCTCTGGTATTGACAACCAGGGTCTCTTGAAGGCTTGGATGCTTCTTCTTTAACATAAAAGAAAAATAATTGCAAAAAATAACAAACGCAATAAAGCAGACTGAGACAAGACTATGAACCAGCCAGACCTAGACAGGATCCAGATAGCCCCCTGAGAATGTGAAATTCTGATAGGGAAGAGGAGACTGCCTCTTAAGCTCTTTGAGTCCTACACGCTACTGAAACCTCTACAGCAAGCGTTCAAACATGGGTTGTAGAAGGTTAGGGCGCAGGTTACACACGTACAGGCCTTCTGTAGGCTCTGTGTACCTCTGTGTGTCCCGATAATAAATGTCAAGCAACATTCAAGGAAAAACTGGTATTAAGAACCAGGTTCCCTGCTAGTTCTGACCTAACAGAAAACAAACAAACAAAGAAACATAAAATAATTCTTTTTTAAACTACCCAAAAACCTCACTTAAATCCGGAAACCCTAAGAGTAAATCCCCAGCAAAGTCGCCAATTCTATTGTTGGGAAATAATACCCTACGGACTAACAATCTAGGGCTGAACTTGTACGCAGATCATGACCTTAAAGAAATAAATTTTAACCTATCACCCCAAAACTAAAAACCCCTTTTTCACATACAAACATGGAAAGAACCTACTAACCTTTTTTTATTGATGTTTGGTGTAGATCCTCCACTGAGCTTCGTCCGCTTTCTTGCGCTACTCCTTCCAAAGACAATCCTACAATCAAGACAAAACACTACGCATGCATGTTATTTTCTACTAGAGGGTTAGAGATTAAGCATAAACCGAATAAAACTTATAAAACTCATGCATTGGGACGGGAAAAGTATTCTTTTATTAATCTCAAGATGAATCAACTTACAATAATGATAGAGACTGGCCACCGTTCCTCGATCCTGATCCTGGGTTCCTCCTCTTCTTTGTCCTCCAACTGCTTTGCTTGAATTCTCCTTAGGCTTGAGGAAAGGCTAAAGGGTTGGGAAAAACGGATTCGGCAATTGGGCAGAGTTTCTTTGCTATAATTTTCCTCTTCCAAATACTACCCCTACCCCTTCTTTTATAGGCTAGAAGGAGCTAGGGTTTTGGACAAACTCTTGGCCATGCATGATCGGGAGTTTCAGTTAACTAACCCATAGCTTTTTGTCCCGTCGACAACTTTCCTGTTTTTGTGCTTTGTTAGGTAAACGCGGGCTGTAGTAGGCCAGCCAGCGTTCCAACGCGTGCAGTAGTAGGCCTGTCGGCATTCCAACGTGTGCAGTAGTGGTTTAGGGCACGTGTCACTTGTTTTAAGAGGATTTTTAAGAGTTTATTCAACATGGCTTTGGCAAGGAAGGGATATGAGTTGGCCTGATGCTAGGTAAGCATGTGTGGTGCAATTTAGGGTTATAACAACGGGGTTTGTTCAAAGAATGCAACAAACTCAAGATCATCAATGATTTGCACGTCGTCTTTATGTAAGGACAGGCTTCTATCCAGGTAATAGAATGGGTCTGGTGTTTTCTCTCTAGTCATGTGCATAAGTTTTTCGAGGTTGCACACAGGCTCTACAGGGTTTGGGTCAGGATATGCTCTGATATAGATCATCTTCGGAGCCAGGGTTCCTGAAATGAACTACTTGGAGCTACTGGTCTTTTTGAATGGAGTCACCAGGTTAAAGGTTTTATCCAACATAGATGTTTTTCCCTCTGTTACCCTCAGGGGTAAAAACAATAACTTTAGTCATTCTCCCAGGGAAAATCTATTCAATTTCGTCCCTGACAACGACGCTAGAATGTTAGCACTCTATAATTCTGTTTGACTGATAAACAAACGACGGAGGTAACTATTTAAACCAACTTTGAGACCCGAAACTAGCCTTTCGGACCTGGAGAGGGCTCTCGAGAGAGACATTGTTTCAATGTGGGATATGGCTTTAAAGTTGTTGGCTAGATTTAACACCTTTGAAATAATGGGTTCTGGTTATATTGGCGCATGAGAGTAATACCTTGGGCTATGGAGTCAGTTTGAGAAAATGATAGAAACAAATGACTCAGTGACTCAACTTGAGAGGATAAAGGCTAAGCAAGCAATAGTCTTCAGTGTAAAATCATTGTGTGAGGCGGGGAGAAAACAAAGAAAGCAACTCGGAGCACCGTTGAGGATGAATTCGGAGTTCAACTTAGAGGAAAATGTTGTGTCTAACTAGCGCGAATCCCATGGCACTGTGCAGTGAATCCCATGTTCGAAATACGTTCCTATTTAGACAGAAATATATATGAATAAAGAATACAATAAGTACGTATGCAAATAAAGGAGACAATACATCCAACTACTACAATTAGAATCTTTTCATCAAAGCTTCATGACTTTTGCATTAAATTTCGATCGGACTCAAACTACATTCGATAGACACTATCTATACTAATTTTTCAAACCAACCTGGCTTACATCGAAAAGATCAAATATATAGGCAAGGGAGTCACTTGGGATACCATACTCTTCTAACTAATATCTCTAAAAACTAGGAAACTGACTGTCTGTGCTAAATGACTCTTTGCATGACACTTTTCCAAAAGTAGACAACAAATACATCTGGATACATCATCACTGTTTGTAATCCACCACAGGGATTTGATTATAGATCAGGTATTGTCATTAGAGAGTGAGGTGTCAATGGTTTCCTTCGATCAGATATCTGAATGAAAAAGTGTTTGTCGAAATCCCGTTATCTGCTGTAACGACTTTGATTTCTGTCGCACACTCATTTGCTAGGGGAATGTGCATGGGAAGTGGTTTTTGACTTTCATGGCCATTATCAAATTGAAAAAATGTCTTAGGGCGATGTCTCCTTCAAAACTATCAATATTTTCTTTATGTTTGCAGATACAAGAATGAACTCAACTAATCTTGTTTCTTTTTTTTGTTGGCAAGAGTTGTGCGGACTTTCTCCTCAGTCGCTTCACATTCTCTAGAATGTTTCACATACCTTTGTTCTGACAGCCTCTATGTTTCACGCAGATATATGATTGTATCATGCACCTCTCTAAGTTGTCTTTTGAGCCACATCACATTCCCTTCATGGCATTGCGTTGTTGACACTTCAATCATCTTTGTCGCTAGCTATTGTCTCAACTCCCTATTTTCCTGGTAAAGTTCAGCGATATCTAGTTTCACCTACTTTAGTTTTTGACACATCTCTTGATAATTTGTACCTGCCACATCCATCCTCCTTGTTATACTCTCACTTTCTTGTCTTTTACCTTCAACAGGTTCCAGCCGAACAATGCGCATAAGTAATTTTTTAGCAACTGATCTTGCATGTTGATCATCTGGGATTTGGGTTTCCCCAACTTCCTTATTATTCTTTGGCCCACCCCTTCTCTGAGGTATCTATTGTTGGGGAGATAGGGATTATAATATATTTCCTTCTTGAGAAGGTCATTCCACTCCAGGTTCCACGTGGTGTGTTATCATCGTTTCTGCGGGTAAAGGGAAAACTCCCTCTATATCCTTGGGGTTGCCTGTTGCGAGTAAGAATGAATCCCAGTTGCTTTGGGGCTTGATCCTAGTGATTCGTCCACTTCGCTCTCCCTTACTTATGTTTTCGGAGGTCTCCATGGCATGACCGCTATTTATCTTGCGCACAATGGATCTGACGAATGCCTAAGGAAGAGAATTTGATCAACTTGGGCTTGCGTGAAAATTTACACACATAGGATGAATCTGATTTCACAAATGAAATGGGTGCAGAGCATCTAGAATTTATAATAGATTAGGTATAAGGAGGAATCATTCCAAGTAACACTAAATTCATGGTGACTGGATGTTTCGAATCAAACTGAAGATTTTCCATAGCACATCCCCGTGTGTAAAGTACAGGCGATAAGGGTTGTAGGGCATACATGATACGAACACCATGATTTTTCATTCTCTCGGCCTTCATAATGAGTTGATAATGGTTACTGCACTATTCGATGTGACTTCTATTAACTACTTGAATCGACCTGGGGCGCGTAGTGACTCCCTTTTTAATATGACCCGACTATCTGGGAACAACATATCTATTGGCACTAGGCCGAAGTGGAAATAAAGATGATCATGGGAAAGAAAGCATGCAGAAACAGAAGTAACAGCTGGAAGGTAACATAGCACACGTGCATGCAAGAAAGCGTGCACAAGGAAAGCGACAACTGGAGGAAGAACAAAACATGTGCATGGGAGGAAGACCTAACGTTGGTAGGGTTAGGGTTTTGGTAATACATTGTAAATGGTTGAAGAGCTTGATATATATACGAGTCGATGTGTTATGTACTACTTCTATGAACCAATTTTGTAAGTTGTTGATCTAAGAACAGAGGAGACAAGGAAGATCTGAGGATTAGATTGTAAGCTATGGAGCCTGGTGCGATCTAGTTTGCCTCATACCGATCTTCCCCATCTGAGGGAATTGTAAGCACACAATGCTAGAGATGCAGAAATACCATAATAAAAGAGACAAGAGCCAAATATTTGTGGATGTAGCCCAGGAGGGGGTGAACCACGGTAATATCTGTGTAATGTGATGAATGCATGTATATCTTTGTTTGCTTTCAACAGCCAATTGTTATGCTTAATGAATGAGTTAATACATTGTTTT
>ML906282.1:0-10159 GCA_009831015.1 Picea engelmannii
AGGAGAGCCAATAGATTTCCAACAAGTAATGGACATAACGCAAGTCAAGGCTCCTTCATCAATAACGGTTCGACATATATTCTTATTTTCCACAACAACTTAGATATGAAACGCTAATTGAGGAGGAAGCCTTGGAATATGATCTTCCAAGTCAAAGATTATCAAATTGGTATCGGTAGGATCAATTCAACCAATATCTTTTAACAACGCCTTTCGTTGAGTAGGACAACTTTGAAGGACTTCGAGAGCCGACATCGTAGAGGGTGCTTGCACAAAGTCTTCTACAATACTGTAGTTTTGGGCAGCATGTGCGTGAGGATTAAATGAATAATTTCGAACAACGCCCTTGGGAGGAGGACGAAGAACTATATCTAGACCCGGTCTTTTGAGATGAAGACGACCATTTGGAGGTGAAGTTGGGGGAGGAGGTTGAACCAACGAAAGGGGTAAATCATCAACTTTATCTTTCGAAGGAGAATAATCTTTGGCTCGAGTTGCAACTGCAACTTCTTTCTTCTCAGATTCACCAGTACACATAAGGACATAAGATGTGGTAGAAGGAGAAGGTTGGTCATGAATGACCAATTGGGCCTGCTGCTAAAAATGAAAAGGTTGTGACAAGACGGCGGGTGTAGGAGGTTTCCTGGTCCCTTGGAGGAACTTAGTAACCTCAGCACGTCGTGGACAATCTTTCGTATAATGATCGTCACCACAAATGAGGCAAGGATAACGAGGTTTACGTTTATCTTTGTCATCGGCAAGCCATGTTTTGGGTTTCTCATATTGTTGATTATTATTTTTGTCCTCCTTATTCTTTACCCTTCCCTTTATTTTTATTTTTATTTTTATTTTTACCAATAGGTGTAGATTGAACCGAATTAACTTCAGAATTTTTACCGGGGGAAGGAATAGGAGTAGTATTATTTTGTACATTAGAAGTAGTAAACTTGGGATTGGTGTGACTGGCTTGTGTAGATTGAGTCTCAGCATGAAAAGTGTGAATCACACCATCAACATCATGAGAAGTTATTGGATGTGTTGGGGTAGGATTTGTGGATGGACGAGGAGCATCAGGGATCAAGTCATAGAGTGTGTCCATTTGTGAATAAATGAGATCCATATATTGAGCACGACTAATCGCATGCTCTTCAGTGACGACACCACCCATGGAAACATCACGGGAAATAGGACCAATGAGCGATTTGGTAAACCACTCAGCCAATAGTTGATCAGGAAGGGGAACTTTGATAAAGCGTCTTATCCTCCTCCACTCATGAATATGATCAGAAATATGAGTGGAAGAGGATTGTTTAAAAGAACTCAAAATTTTGGTTCATGTCTCATATTGAATAGGCAATTGGTAATGTGTTAGGAAATCCATGGATAGGGTGTTGAAGTCATTAAATAATCTGCGTGGTAACTCAATATACCATTTGGTTGCCAAACCCGTGAGAGTTTGTTGGAAAATTCGTAATCTAATGGAATCATCCATCAATGAGTTGGATGAGAACCAAAGATGAAATGTCATGATGTGATTATTTGGGTCTTCTCTCGATCGACCATCAAACTTAGGAATGTCAGACAATAATCTAGCTGATATGATGGGCCAATAAGGAGAATGCAAAATAGGTTCATTCAAAATCCTAGATAAATACGGTAAATCCAAAGTAGCAAGAAAAGGCAACTGTGTGTTCACTTGAGGAAACTAATAGTTTTGAGGAGGTAGTCTCATAGGTATACCAGTAGGACCATAAGAAGTCTATATAAACTTAGACAGTCCTAACATATTCGGTTGTGGAGGGTTTTGATTCAAATAGCCAACAAGGTTTGGTTGATTAGGTATGTTACCTTGGAAAGGAACATTAGACTGAAGATTTTGACCCCAGGTAGGATTCATAGAACCTGGATACGGTTGTCTGAAATTAGGGGGCACAAAAGAATTAACTTGAGGATGTTGCCCTTCAGACGGTTGTTGATTCCCTTAGAAAGGAAGGTTCCAAGGTTGATATTGTAACACAAGTATACTTTTCCCATAAACTGGGTTATGGGCTCCAACTTGAGGTTGCCCCCCAATTTGAGGTTGCCCCCCAACTTGAGGTTGGCCTCCAACAAGAATCTGAAAACCAGAAGCAACAGAATGACTGGTGCCTCCAACTAGATGCCACAAGGTCCAGGACGACTAGATCCTCCAAACAAAGGTGGAGGAGGAACGTAAGGCTCCCCAGAGAGAACTTGGGTTGGTGTAGGAACAAAATGACTAGCAACATCATACCCAGGAGGAACAAAAATTTTAGACCCTCCGGATGGATTCTAGGCAGGAATAGCAATGGAAGTATTCAAAGCGTTATACCCAGGGGGAAGTGATGGATTTGATCTAAGAGAAAGTGGTGTTCCAATAGGAGATTGATTGATAACCACATTTCCGGTAGAAACAATCGTAACTTGTGGGACCATGGTAGAGTGGGTGATCTGAAGAGGGAGAATCGAGTGAGAACCAACCAACAATTGGTCTGAAAATATGACAACATCATTGGTTGTACCAGTAAAATTATCTAAAGTTATTGTATAGGTAACAGACGTCTCAGGAATTTGCAATTCCATAAGTTGATTAGAACTCATTCCTAGGGTGTCGAAAATATCATGTCCTGAAAAAGTTCTCCAAACAGAATGGACAAGGACAGAGCTAGGATTAAAAATTCCAGCAATGTGAACCAGGGTTCCAAACGACTCACTCTGAAAGGGTAGATCGTCCACACCAGACTCTATGTGAGGTCCAGTAGGTATCTGAGTATGATCTTCAGTAACAATTTCTCCCAATGAATTTAACTCGAGCAAAATTGGATCTTCTCAAAGATTCAATCATGGGTTTATGGGAAGTTTGAATGCCTCTAAAGAATCCGAATGAATTTTGAATCCCTCTAAATAATTTGAACTGCCAATCTCAAAGGCTACTTCGTTATTGACTGCTCTCTCAAGAGAGCCCTCTGGTGAGTTAGGAAGCAAAGGGATGTAATCTTCTGGATTTTCCGGAGGTAGTCCTTACATCCTACGTGAACGGTGAGGGCCAATGTTGGTCGCACCAAATAAATAATGAAACAAATCTATGGCCAACTAGAGAAACAAACAACACTCACTAATAAAATCTAGAAATCAAACCAAGCAAACAATCCTTCTTATTTCGAAGTCACTAGTTGGTGATGAAATCCAACGTCGTGAAATCAAGACAAGAAGGGGCTGGGATAAAGCAGATGGAAACGTTATGTTGATGACCTGCTTAACGGGCTTACACCCTGGTGCAAGCTCCCACACATAATCGTAGGTATACCCTCCAAGGAGCCCGAGTGAGTTTGGCCAACGTCGATGCCAGGTACCGTGAAGACTTTCCCCTCCACAGTCACCTCGTGTAAAGACCCTAAAGATATAGGCTACTAAGGTTACCAATTACGACAATGATGCATGGGGAAATAGTCAACAGTCCAATCCACATGCAAAGGTAGTGTATCTATCCCAAAATCAACCCGAGAAGGTCCCCACATGATTTTCTTCTCAAGTGACCCCCAATAATACGTGCAATCTCTACACCAAGATCGACAAAGCAGGGTGGGTAGCTCTGCCAGTCCTAATGCGACCTCATGATTGACCCTTGTGTTATAAGGGCTTCCCAGGACAAAATGTAGCAAGTGGATTTGAACTCTCCCTATCAAAAGATACTATTGTGTGTTTTGATGCTTTGGAGAGTGTGTCTTACAACCTATTCCAAAGCACTATCCTAGCTAATGTTGCCGAAGAGAATTTCTAGAAAATAAAAGTTGCTAATAAATATTAAAATTACGTTGTATTTTTAAAGGTTGTTGTTTACTCAAAAGGGAAATGGAAATGAAATTGATGATGTATGTGACCTTGACCCAACAAAATGCAAGAAGATATGAATATACAATCTTTCAATTCGATGAACTCTAATTATAGTAGGGAGAAGGGATCTCTTTTTGAAATACAAAAGATACGAAACACATTTTCTCAAAAAAAAATTGAATGAACCAAATCCCAGTATGGTCACCAATTTTGTTATCGGATTAATCGGTAAGTGAGGACATAAACAGATCTCCCTAGATCCCACTAGAAACTAGAGCAAAACAGAAAAGAATGCACACTTCGCCTTAAACTTCATCATCATATGAACTAGTTTAATGAGTTACAAGTGGCGTACCTTTTAAACGATGTTTGTCCTCGCTAGTGTCGTCTTTGTAGCTCCTTCCTTGAGTTTGCATAATAGTAAGCATGTCTAAGAATCACAAACCAACAAAGAAGGGAAACAAAGATACATGTATTCTAATGAATTCTATGTATATGATCAAGGAATTATATAATAAAAGACAAGATGCTTATATAGGGAAGAAATGCATTGTTGTATTAAGTGAATAGAAAATGGAGAATGCAACCCATTCCTTGATGTTGCAAGGTCCCCTTTCAACAGATATTTGTTTCAACGCACACACTTTTGCTCCAAATGCCTTGAATGAAGAAGATCCACAATCTGACTTGAAGAACTAAATCAAAGCTCTCAAGCATAATCTGAAGTAGAACTCTCCATACAAATCTTAGCCTATTCAACATTATCCTTTTCCATGAGAGATCCCTCCTTATATAGTGTGAAAGAGAGATGGATGAGGAGATTAGGATGATCCCACCAAATCAAAGAAGTGAGTAAGATCCAAACCGATTGGAGGCCACCACATCTTCTAGAAGATCCCCTACTAGAACCTTCGTGAAATTTGACTTTTCCCATGCTTTAAGCATCGTCACACCCTATGCACAAGCTGCATGTGATGACGTCGCAGCCCAGGTATAGTGCAAAGTGCGACGATCAGGCATCGTCGCACCCCATGCATATAGCAGGGTGCAACGACCTTTCTTCATATGGTTTTTGGTAGAGGAAATAAAATAACTTTTCCCATGGAAAAAGTCTCTTTTAATATTTTTAGGGAACATTAACACATGTTGTCAGGTGATCACTGAGCTGACCAAAATAATGTGTAATAGTGGATATCAGAACTACATACAATTATAGCATGGTGTAGGCAAGGGAAAGAGGACACATCCCCACAAATTAGTTGATTAACAGGAGCACATATGGAGCCTACATCCATCCATGATGAGGAGGTATGTTGTGATGATGACAGATTGGTAGCAGGAAATGCACCATCAACAAAGCTACCTTTTGAGGTTAGCACACATGCAGGACATGTTGAGGAGCTTGAGATGGAGAGGAACACACCTCAATTTGACCATTTGGTTGGGAAAGGGGAGTATGTGTAGGAGGTGGTAGCCTTAGATGCTTCATTAGAGGAATACTATGAGGATAGTCACACCCACGCATATGTTGGACAGAGTGATTGCCAGGATGCTTGTGAGGGTCCATATGTGTTAGCACCTACGCGTGATGAGATTTAGAGGTTGGATGAACTGCCTTTGTATGTTGATATGAGTTCATGCATGGGGGATAATGTTCCTCTCATGGAGTTGAGTGTGACACAATCCTTACCTTCTCAGACACTTAGGATAGACATGACACATGAGGATATCAATGAAATTCAGGATGTGGTAGAGGAGCCTTGTGTGGTGATTGAACATAAGGGACATGTGGATCTATAGACCCAGGATGAGAGGCGCGACTGTGAGACATATGAGTGTACACATACCTATCAATATGGGGAGACCGAGTCACCTATTTTAAGTAGTCCATTGATATATCAGGTTGGGAAGACCAACACATCGATGGGACACTTACTCCCAGGACCGGTCTACAATGACGAGGATGATTTCCTTGTTGGTCAGGATGACCATATCACATGTATGGACACATCCATATGGGATCTGGGTGCAGATGATATCAATAGGATGAGTGGACAGGAGGATACAACTATACATACATGATATAGGGAGATTCAGATGGAGATAGCAGTAGGTGATGGTGTATAGTGGACAAGAGGACTCAATAGCACAGTGGACAACAAGTAGTATGGTGTTTTAGCTCTTGAGGAGTGTATTGATGAGGATTCCATTGTTGACATTAGAAATGGGAGTCGTAAGGTAGCACTTCCGCAGGAAAATGTACAGGAGCCACAACATTTGGCGGGACAGCTGAGGGTCAAAGAGGACATGATCACGACAGCCATTAGACACATTGATGATACACATGCATATTACCTATTGGAGGTTGGAAAGATGTACCATAGGGTGTTGAAGGAGAAGGAGACTGAGGTGGACTGACTCACTCAGGAGTTGGTAAGCACACAGGGATTCTTGGAAGGCGCACAGACAACCCTTTAGGAATCAGGGTCTAGATTAGAGGAGCTCCTTGAGGTGACTAGTCAGGGATCCACTACATCTATCTCAGCAGAGAGTCAGATATTTACTTCAGCTACATCGTCAGAGGATGTTAGTGGTTTGGTAAAGGAGCGCCAGATGATGGAGCGTGAGGAGTACCTAGAATCAATTATGCTTATGGAGAGATCTGATCAAGATACACAAGAGGATGTCCATGTGTCACAGGGACCACCATTCATGAGGGGTTATGAGATAGTTGGTCATACACATACACCTGGGGATTCCATAGCCATGGGAATTTATGAGGACACTTCCATTTGGGTTCCAGGATTGGTTGACATCCATGTAGAGATTGACCCAGTAGTACACCCATGATACATGATGATGCAAGAGGATACATGAGCCTACATAAGTATACAAGGGCATACAGTGATGAGTGGTAGTTCACAAGGGCATGCAGAAGTGTACAGTGGGATCCAGGGGGATGCATTGGAGTGTAGGGAGGAGACATACTTAGTGGAGCATGGAGATTCCTCTCCCTTGTAGTAGTATATAGATCTAGGAGATCACATTCACAGTAGCAAATATTATATGAGTGATGATGGAGAGAGAGTGATTGACCAACAATTTGTGGAGTTACCTACTATTGTACCTGATCATTGGAGTTTAGTGATGAGTACATGTGATTATTCACCATGGGTGCCAGTGGATGAGTTCTTGATCAATCCTTTGGGATTGACCAATGCACATGACACTCCCCAATCCTACATAAAGTTGAGTGGGACATGGAGAGATGTTAGACAGAGACCTCCGGACATGAGATATGTCATTATATATAGCAGGATAGGGGAGGTTCATCTGAGATAGTCTGATGAGACTTCAGGCAAGATGGAGAGCATTTTTAGCCATGAGACATAGTATATTCTAGATGTGGATATAGGTTCGGAGTCTCAGTGGGATGTGGATGGGGAGCAGAGATGGACAAATGTTTTTTATGAGGTCTATGAGGTCAGTTGGCAGGATGTTTGGTTGTAGCAGGTACCGTGGGAGATCTTGAGGACCGTACATGTTGTACCTATGGTTAGACAGCTTGTCCATTTTAGGAATCGTCAGCAAGTCAGAGAGAGATTCTCCTTGGGGGATCTCGAGGATGGTGTCATGAGACACATGGGGGCATGTTTGGTATGTCAGCATCATGATTTAGGGCATGATTTTGTATCCACCCTTGTTTTAGTGCTGAGTTGAGAGAGTATGCTAGCTTCTCTCGACCCTGGAGCACTAGAGATATATAGTAGGGCTGACATCATAGGGATATTGTTGGAGCATGGGACTCCGCAAGTAGCAGTGTGGGTTGGCAGGGAAGTCGATTTTAGTGATTATGGACAGGACTATCAGCATACTTTGGCCAAAGATTTATAGTTTTGTGGGCACCAATATACATGGTATGGCACCATTAGAGTTATGTGATGCAAAGTTTGGTGCTCTTCTAAAGCGCATGGGATTTTCAAGGACTTGCATGATTGATTCCTTCCATTGTTGGGGGAATTCGAGAGCAGGTTGAGATGAGTATGCTTGGTGTCAAGATGGATTTCCTTGGTTGAGGATCAGATATATCAGCAGATCATATTCTTGGTTAGCATGGGGTCTGGATTCTATCGGAGATGATAGTTGGGAGATGGTTTTAGGTGAGAGACTCCTTGATGGATGGATATTGAATTTACTTGTTCCATTAGTTGGGGGTCTTCAGGAGACTCATGGTGTTGATATCTTACAGGACTATACTTCACAGGGCACTACAATTCACATCTTGATATGGGATCCATGTATTGGAGTGCTTGGTAGTCCATAGTTTGATGGACTTGAGATCCTAGTGGAGCAGTTGCTTGAGGAGTTGACCAAGGATCTATTGCACATGATTATTCTACACATCAGGATCATTTGGGTGTCATGTGTGGTGATCACCTGGAGGGGACATGTCTTGAGGGGAGCGTACTACATGTCACACGGGTGGATATGGGACATTGGTATCATAAGTAGATTGATTCAGTTATTTCTTGAGGACAAGCAATATTCAAGCAGGGAGGACAGTAATGTCCTCATTTTTGGATGTTTCTATGTTACAGAGTGGGATGCCTACCAGAGTAGCTAGATGGGGGTGATAGTGAGTTCAATAGATATTGAGGGGTTTTATTGGGCCCAACTTGCATCGTTCATCATATTTCATCATCATGATCCATTCTGCACAGCTTGTCTTTGGTTTTGTTGCATTCTGGCGATTTCCGTAATTTTGAGTTATTATGGAGCATATTTTAATTAAATTCATTGAGGAGGTCATTTTGGGCATAATACTTGGAGAAACATCTTAGTGTAATAGCTCATCAGAGTCGGGAGGAAGATCATTATACGATAAGATGATGAGAAGTGACTTTTCGTGGTTGGAAAAGCCATAAGGAAAAATAAATCACTTTTTAGAGGGAAAAAAGGTTAATTAATTAATAAAGTGATTTTATTAAGGAATATTAAAAATAAAGTAAAAGTCACTTGGACAGAAAAGATGAACAGGGGTATAAAAGAGAGATAGGGGCTTATATTCTCTCAGTATGTTGTTTGATATTTTGATGTATGGCTTCTTAGCTAGAGAGCCCATGGTACTTGGGGGTTTTGAGGGTTTTGACTGAATAAACCCTAGAGATCAACAATGGAGTGAAATATTCCCATGTTATTGATCCAATATTGGACAAGGAGATGAAACATTCCTCCCTCACCATTCTACTTCAATTTCTATTCAGTTCAGAGGTAGTTTGAGGAAGCAGGGCGCAGTTTTAGTGGTTTCCAGTAGGTTAGGCGCATCATTGGAGGAAGGAGGGTTCAATTTTCTTAGAGATGGCTAGATATTAGGTAGAGATCCTTACAGGAGTGGTTGATACCATCCTACCACTTTTTTGCATCAGTGTGTGAGAGAATTCTTCATCATATTCATTCTATCTTCCAGAGAAGCATATTTCTCTTTAAGAGGGTGCATTGTTCTTAGTGGATCTAGTGACTTAGAGTGGGAGATCACTCCCAACAGCTAGGAGATTCATCATATGGGTTTTATATTCCCCAAACTAAACTTTGATAGCTGGTTTCAGTAATTTGGAGGCTCAAGAAGAGGAGGTCGATTTCTTAGTTGCTTCAGCCAGGGAGGGCGCACTTCGCATAGAGAATACATCACCAGTGGCCAGGAAAAGGGTTGGATCTTAGAGATCTTTGGTATCCAACTTGGGGAGGATTTTGGAAGCCTATATATTCATATTTATTTTGTAATTTGGAGGCATTAATAGCCACACTCATTATTCTTCTACCTATGATCCAGATATGCTCTTCTATTGTATGGAGGTTAGCTATTTATGATAAATAAAATCAGATCTGAGGTATTTGTGGATATCTATTGTATTGCATCTTGTTGTGTATATATTTTTGTCATATATATATCATGTACTTGCTACAAACACAATAAAAACCATCATCATAAACCCCAGTGCAACTCAAGAGGACTAAACTTGCTAACTGTTTGACAAAATACCACAACTAGAAAACATTAAAACTTAACATGTTCCAAAAAAAACACTTGGGAACATCACAATTATTCACGAAGACACTCAACCAGAGGATCACATGCACATTCATAATCAAAGAGAAATCCAAGTGTGTCCCCTATCAGACATCAGAGGAGGAGGCATGAGTTAGATATTTTGCAAGTAGAGCTCAAGAAGCTCAAGCCACCACCATTTCATAGAGAGCATAGGAAGGGTGAAGATTTTGAGTCCTGGTTATTGGGAATGTTACCCCC
>WSFP011555321.1:0-11190 GCA_009831015.1 Picea engelmannii
AAGCTCATAGGAGAGAGACAATGAAGTTCTCTCGTCAATAGGGAAAGAGATTGGGGGATGAACACTATGTTTAGACTTGAGGGACAAAGGGATGCAAACTCAATATGAAGTAATTTCTCCAGAGTAACTTTGCTCTCAAAGTTGAATGCTTTCTCCTCTTTTTTCCATAGCTCGGAATTGTGTTTTTATAGCCTTCAGAATGCAACTGAAGGGCCAAGTCGGAACGTTTCTAGTATATGGAAGGCAAAGGATTAGAGATCTCCTATCGTGACTTGGAAACTCGGCTCCAGTTTTGTATCTTATGGCACAAATCTTGATGTACACGGGTTGTAGTGGAGCAGCCTGTGTATACGCATGTTGTATAGAAGATAGGGCACAAATATGTGGAAAAATTTGTATTTTTATCTCTGGAGTTATCAAAAAAGGGATGATGAGTCTTTATAGGGAAATGGAAAAAATCCCTCTGTGCAATATAGAAATGGTGAAGAAAATCTTGCTATAACAAAATGGGTTCCAATCATGACTAAAACAAACTTTTGAATTAGGAATATAATCATACTCCACAACCAAAAATCTCCTACTTGGAGACTTATCACAACAACTCCACTGTTGTTGTACCTACGAAAATATGCTCCACCTTGGACCTGGAAAAAATTTCATCTTCACCTCTATGCTTGAAGACCAACTGAAACTGAGCAGGAACTTAGCTTCCCCCTGGTTACTCCCTTTATTAACATGTCTGTAGGATTTTGGATAGTATATATCTTTTCCAACTTCAAATGTCCATCTTCCAAGAAGGATCATATGAAATGGTACCTAAGTTGTATATTCTTAGTATTTGAATGGAATGTTGAGTTCTTTGCAATATGAATGGCACTCTCACTATCAAAGTACAACTTGCTATTATCCTTCTTCTTTCCCAATTCCTCCATAAACCTTTGTAACCAAATCATTTCTTTACTAGTCTTTGTAGCAGCAACATAATCTTCTTTTGTTGTTGAAATTGAAACAACCTTTTGTAGTTTTTAAATCCAACTTACTGTTGTTCCACCTATAGTAAAAATATACCCTCTGGTGCTCCTCTTGTTATCTTTATCATTTTTCATTTATGAATCAACATATCCCTGTAGAACAATGTTTGAACCTCCAAAACATAATGCATGAGTAGAAGTACCTATCAAATACCTGAGAATCCACTTTACTTCCTCCCAATGTTCTTTACCTGGATTGTTCATATACCTTCTCAAAATTCCCACTACATGTGCAAATATCTAGTCTTTTGCAAACCATTGCATACATCAAGCTGCCAAGTGTTGATGAATAAGGGACCCTAGACATGTATTCTATCTCCTCCTGTGTCTTGGGATACGTTTCCTTAATTAATTTGAAATGGTTGGCCAAAGGTGTACTAACTGGTTTTTCATTCTGCATTCTAAACCTCTACAACACCTTCTCTATGTACTCACCCTGAGACAATGTCAATTTGTGATTTTTCTTGTCTCTTGTTATTCTCATACCAAGTATTTTCTTTCCGGGACCCAAATCCTTCATTGCAAATGAATTATCTAATTTCTTATTTAGCACATTTATATCCTTCATATTAGACCCTGCAACAAGCATTCCATCTACATACAATAGAAAGATAATATAGCTTCCATTTTCTATCCTTTTAAAATAAACATAGTGATCAAAATGACATCTACTATAACTGTGTTATGTCATAAACCTGTCAAAATTCAAATACTACCACCTTGGAGATTGCTTTAGGCCATACAATCTCTTCTTCAACCTGCATACCAAATTTTCCTTCCCTTTGACTTCATACCCCTATGGTTTTTGCATATAAATATCTTCCTCCAAATCCCCATGGAGATTTTTTTTTTTTTACATATAACTGTTCAAGATGCAAATATTCTATTGCCACAAGACTTAAAATAGCCCTAATTGAAGTCATCTTAACAAAAGGAGAAAATATTTCATCAAAATCTATACCTTTCTTTTGTGCAAACCCCTTTACAACAAGTCTATCATTATACCGCTTGTTTCCTCCATCTCCTCCCTTCAACTTGTAAACCCATTTATTCTGTAATTATCTTTTTCCTGTAGGAAACTGAACCAAGTCCCAAGTTTGGTTATTTACCAAGGAATCCATTTCCTCTTTCATGCATTGCTCCGACTTCTTTTTAGTGTCTACCTGCATTGCCTCTTCATAACATTCCGGTTCACTAAAATCAGTCAACAATAAATAATACAATGAAGGAGAGTATCGTTCATGGGGTCTACTTAACCTGGTAGATCTTCTAACAAAACTTGTAGAAGTTTGAGGTACTCGATTCTCCTATTGTTGTACATTTTGATTTTTTGGTACCTTTGGAATTTATTTTTCAGTGATCTCATCAAGAACTGTGTATTTTGGTTTTTCTTTTTCCTGTTTCTTTCCTTGAAAAAGATATTTGTACATGACCTTCTCATTGAATATGACATCTCTACTTCTATTTTTTATTTTTTTCATAATCCCATAAGAGATAACCAAAATCATTAAGACCATATCCAATAAAGTTACATTTATTGAATTTTTCTTCAAGATTTGTTCTATTTTCTTTATCAATATGGACAAATGCTTCACAACCAAATGTCTTCATAAATGAATAGTTTACATTTTTACCTATCCATGCCTCCTATGGAATGCCACCATCGAAATATCTTGAAGGTCCTCTATTTATTAAGTAAACAATAGTATTTACAACATCTTCCCAAAACTGTAAGGGCAACCCATCATACAATCTCATACTCCTTGCATGCTCCATGATTGTCCTATTCATCCTTTCTGACACACCATTTTCTTGTGGTGTTCCTGGAATCGTTTTCTCTCTATGAATCCCATGGTATGAACAATCATCATCAAACTCCTTGCTGCAATATTCTCCTCCAAATGAATCCGACGATCATTATACTACAATATTTACCTCCAAATGAATCTACAATCTTGTGTTCATTTTGGGTGACTTGACCTTGTTGAATTGCTTGGGAATTATTCCTGAAACAAGGTGGCTTAAAACCGTAATTCCTTTTATCCTTCTTCCCTTTAATCTTATCATTCCATTATTTTTGGAAAATCGGTCTTCCTTTCCTCTGCTCATACATATGCCTTGCTCTCCTTGTGATTTCGTCCAAAATATTGAGATTATCATATTGAATCTTATCACTATAGAAAGAGAGTAACCCACTTAGAAACCTTTGAATTTTTACTTTCTCATCCTTGATGAAGTCAACATACTTCAACAATTCAAAGAAAAACTTCTCATATTCCTCCATTGTCATGGTTCCCAACTTGAGTTCAAAGAACTCTTTCATCTTTCTTTCATAGTAATGCTCGGAAAAATATTTCTCTTGGAAGTATCCCTTGAACTACCTCCATGAGATTCTTTTCTCACCGAGGTTCTTGGCTTACTTAAGTTGATCCCACCATATGGTTTCCTTTCCTTGCAAGTGGTAGGTGGAAATTCTAGCTTCTACCTAGAATGGGTAATCATGCAGCTAGAAATATTTCTTCATTTTGAATAGCCAAGCCTCAACCTCTTCACCCTTTTGGTGTTCACCATTCAAAGTAGGAGGTTTGATTTTCCCAAGTTCACCTTGAAATATGTCTGCCTCGTGTCTTCTTCTTTTCCTAGGAACATGAGACACACTTGGGTTGCTCTCTGGCCCAGAACTTGCATGAGTTCTTCTAGTGGACTTCCTTGGAGAATGATGGTGCCTACTCATGATTCTTGAATTCCTATCATTTCCATGATCATCGTTTTTTCTATGGGATCTAGATGTTGATACTTTTTTGGAACTAGTTTCTTGCTTGGTGCTAGAGTCCTAGTTAACTTGCTTATGCAACATGTTTTAGCTCTGAAGTATCTCTTCCTGAGCCTTCATAATCCTTTCATTATCATATCTATAACTTTGCACTTCCCTATGTAGACTTCTCATCATTATAGTCTCCTTCCTATCTCTTCTCCCATTAGACTCAGTCTCATCATTTCCCATGTTGGTATGCAGACCTCCAATTTATTCTTCATGGCTGAAAAACCCTTGAGCATATTCCATGTCTCTAGCTATCATGTAGGAACTAAAGTATTATTTTATGTATCTCTAATTTTGCAAGAATGTGCATGCAATAATTGTTGTTAGAATTAATCATATTGAAAAATATTTATCAATTATATTACAAGTCATTCTTTGATTTAATTTATGAAGATTATTAATGCACTACTCCCATGTAGGATTTCTTAAATGCATTAATTTTCGAAATAAATCTTAAATGGTTGTTCATTTTCTCGAATCTGAGCTCCAAGCGAAAAGTTATAGTGGAAAAATAGTGAAGGATGTTGGATTACTGAGAGGGGAGGTGAATCAATTATGAGCAATTATACCAATTTTAACCACGGTTTGTATTCCTTTAACTTATTCAAACATATTTGTTAGTTCATCATCAATATATTATTGTACTTTAAACACTAACATCCATCAGTGCATAATAAACAATGATAAACACATCCACACAATACACAGTACACCAATATTTATGTAGAAACCCAATGTGGGATAAAACCACAATTTGTTTATCTTATATGTCAAAGAATCACATTCAAGGAAGAACCAACTTCCAATTCTCCAGCTCCAACTAAAAGGAGGCTCTAACCCCCTAGTTTCTTAGCCTCCAACATAAAGGAATCTCTAACTCCCTAATTCTCTGTCTCCAACCAGAAGGAGGCTACAACCCCCTAGGTTATCTGGCTCAAATCGGAAGGAATCTCCAAATCCATAATTCTATGGATCCAACTAGAAGGAGGCTACAACCCCCTGGCTTCTCTAGCTCCAATTGGAAGGTGGATACAACCACATGGTTCTTAGGCCCAACCTGAAGGAAGCTCCAACTCCTTGATTCTCCGACACCAACCTAAAGGAGGCTACAACCCTCTTTCCTTGCCCCGTCCAACCACCCTGAAATATAAATGCCAAATGTAGAAAACATGTCACTATTATTGAATCAACCACTATAAAACTTGTCATTGTTACTGAATCAACCACTGCAAAACCTTTCACCGTCACTACCACAACCATGTCAGTGTCACTTCCACAACTCTGTCACTGTCACTGAGCCAAAAACCTTTTCTTCACATTTTCTTACAGATCTGTGACCTGTCTATGCTACAACAGGTGGATGTTTGATGCTCTCTTTATTGCAACTCACGAATGGCTACACCTCTCTTCTTTGAAACTCGTGGACTATTACATAACTCGCTCAGTTTCACTATCACTGTCTTTGTTTCTGTCAAACTATAAAACTTGTCATGTCAACCTATACCAACAACCTGTAACAACAATCTGTAACAATAATATCAACAACCAAACCAGATCCAATCACCAAAACAACTCTCAACCATATACACAATATCACCAAAATGTGCATCAAACAAGACTACACATAACAACGCACAACCATCACCCACACATGCCTCTACAAAGCATGTACCAATCACAACCAAGTACCAACTTATACCATAACAAGTGCATCAATCATGAACAAGAATATACTCCAAGATAACCGACAAAGGGCCTTTGGAAATACATCATACCATTCATAAATTGAATACCATAAACCCTTACATCAAACCATGTGCCAAAACTTCACTGTTATGTAGCCTTAAATATGCACCATTCATAATCCAATCATATACCAAGACCACTAGCATGTGCTTCTCACAATGCACCACGAGACATATCAATATAACTTATATATGCACCAGCAATGTCCCTTAACAGATCTACCTCAAATCATGCTCTACAATAGATATCATGCATCCAAGAGGCTATATACCAAACCTCACAAAGTCATTCCTCAATCATGCTCCACAAATTCACTAAGATATAACCTCATAAGCATATAGACATACCTTTACACTTTTTAACTGACCTGATGCTTCATATCTCAGACCAATAGACCAACCTCATCCTCAACAACATGGGATGAATATCTCTTTAAAACCTTTTTATGATCTTTTCACAGATCCACGCTCTTTGATTTGTAGCCTTGCGGATGTCCACACTTTGTCCTTCACTGGCCCACATATGTATGTGACTTCTCTTTCTGAAGCTCATGGATAACCTTAGAAATCCTGGAACAACCACACTTTCTGTAGCTCTGAAACTTTTGCTCCTTCATACCTTCGTTGCCTCAGACCTATGCTTTCTCATATTTGTCAATGTATCCCTGCAAATAACCTTTCACAAAATGGATATTCAATAAATTTCAGTAGGTAGATAGGTGATAATAGGAGTCCCTTTCTCTCTTATTTATACTTTTTCAATTAGTTCCTTCCTCTAGAAGTTTCCTTGTAACTACTTTACCCCTTTCTCCATATTCTAGGGTTAACCCACTTTTTTGTTGCAACTAACTTTCCTTTATTAGTCAACACATAACTCCTTTACCCTTCTTATTGCAACCACTTCATTATTTAATTCATTTCTTTTAAAACCACTTTGACTAGGGAATCGCCTTTATGATTTTCTAAAAGCTTTTGACTTTTTGTTGACCTTCTAGGGGCTTCTAGATTAATCTAAAGGGTTCTCCAACTTCTCAAGGACATATCTCACTAACCGTGAGGAACTATGTCATGTATTACATATCACTAGAAATGACATGACATGTACTATCCATCCATGATAGTCCTACCTATATATTCACTGATATTCATGCCTTTATACATAAAACAAAGTCGGGTTCCTTAACCACACCTCTGGGGTTACTGAACATACTCATGGTTTGACATCAATCTCTAAGGGTTGACATCAATCTAAAATATCATACTCTAAGGGTTGACATCAATGAAAACCAATTGTCCATCAATATAAACCAATTGTCCAACAATCGCACCCTTTGGCATTGATGGCAACACTTAGTCATGAAAATACTAATTCCCATGCTCCTTGTGATCATCGCTCCTCATCAATGTTTCTATCTCTCCCCTTTTGACATCAATGTAAAAGGGTATATCCCTTTGGGGATTCTCCCCCTTACTGAACTCTCTCTAGGGCTACTCCCTCTGTATTCAAGCCTCTGATTACTCTCTCTCTCTCTCTCTATCTATATATCTCTCTCTCTCTATCTCTCTCCCTTTGATAAAGGATTAAATCCCTCTGTCAATATGAAACCGTACCTTCTCTAACATATATTGGTTAAAATAATAGCTTCCCCTATGCATGTGTCTCCATTTCTGTATTCTATTGATATTCCTTTCTAGATATATCTCTTTGATAAATTCTATGAACATTGTTGTGTAAATCAATGTAGGTCTTCGTGTACCTACTTCCTTTTGGAGTTATTTTCCATTGGTGCTTCCATGTGTAATTCAAATGACATATATAAAAATCATTCAAGATTAAGAATTCAAGATTTAAGCATTCGAATAATCATCCAATATTCTCTGAACCAATATCTAAATCAATATTTGAACCATTTTATGAACCAATCTATGAATTTGTGCTCTCATCTATTGTCATATGTCTATCCAAAAATATTAATCCATCTATGTCCATACTTTCCAAGACTTTTCTACTCAACTTTTGTGAGTCTATCTACTCAAACTTTGTAAGTTGCTTGAAAGACGATTTTATGATCTATCTCAGCTACTGCATATAATCCCACTGTATAATATTCATATTACCTTAGAGTATACAATAAGAATGGCTCAAAACAATACCTGCTCTGATGTAGTGTAATATTCCTCTTCGTCTTAGGCACAATGGTCATGAGTTAACATTGACAACAATCCCACGAACGAAATGAAGCGAGGCATAAATCCAACGCGGCTAGGGCCAAAACCCTAGCCGCCCCCGGTCTAAATCTCGTTTGCAGGAGCCCGGATCCATCTGGAGTAGCCGACCAAAGCGTCCCTCCAGCAATTCGCATGACAGAGCATCCCTTCTTCGATTTACAGCGGACAGAACGACCCTCTTATGCTTTGCACGCGGGTTTTGAGCAGAGGTCGCGCAGTTTTGATCAGAGGTCGAGCCTCTGTGTTTTTTCTTGCTTGTAGGTGGCCGCTGCCATGCTCCAATGGCCCCAAAACCGACTGCTGAAATGTACGAAGATACTCTGGACGCATTCCAAGAATTAGTCCGTGCAGCAAGACCTAATTCCAAGCCGTCTATCCCATCTAAATTTATCAAGAAGATGGAGGAGATCCCTTCAGTGGAGCTATCTCCAGAGGAGCCCTGCAATCTTGCCCTCCTACTAGCAGAAAATGCCCTCATCGGTAAGTTTACAGGGTTATGGCCCAGCCCCAAAATGGTGGAGGCCTGGATGGATGATCGTTGGAAGTCACTGATACAGGTAGAAGTCTCTTTATGTGCAGTAGGCAGGGGTTTTTTTGTCTTCAGTTTCTCGAGGACAGCGGATCGAGATCTAGTTTTCAGATCTGGACCCTATTTCATGGGGGCAAGAGGGTTGTTCTTAGCCCCATGGAAACTTGACTTCAATCTCGGAGCCGAAATCACCGCAGCCCCTGTTTGGGTTAGACTGCCTCATCTTCCCTTGCATCTTTGGGGGAAAAGATCTCTGGAGGACATTGGAAACAAGCTTGGGCGTTTCTTGGACAGAATGGAGCCGAAAGGGGATCAGTTTACCTGCGCTCGAATTTGTGTTGAGGTTAGCCTCGAGAAAGGCCTTCCGGAAGCTATTAAGCTCTCCCTGGGGGACTGGTCCCATATCCAAGAGCTGGACTATGAGCAGATCCCTTTTAAGTGCCTCCGGTGCCATGACTATGGTCATTTCGCAAAAAGCTGCCCCAAAGCCTCTGGGGAGCCAGGACCAGTCAAAGAAGATGATTTTCAGCCAGTTTCTAATAGACGCAGACAGCCACGGCGAAAGGACCCACCAACCTAGGCTCCGAAGCCCACTCATTCAGCAGAGGCTACTCTAGAAAATAAAAACATCTTTGAAGCGTTGAAGGAAGATGAAGCCCTAGATCCAGAATCAACAACATTCAAGGCAAATCCGATAGACGAAGACTATCCGGAAACCATTCCTCCAGAGTCAGTTGCAGCAAGAGGTCTGGAGCCCACTGCCCCTACAGGTCTAGTTGTTTCAATCCCCTCCAGTGGCTCTATGGAAACTCCTGCCATTAAAGCCACTTCAGCTCCGTCTCCACCCCTCACCCGAGGGAGAAAGACCAACAAAGCACGTAGGGAAAAGGAGGCTACCTCCAACATTTCTTTAGGTTCTCAGAAAAAGCTGGATCCCTTTTTTAAGGGGAAAGACTCACCCTCCTAGGTTTAATGCTTTTCTTCTGTCTCCTATTGTGCTCACAGTTTGTGAGACTTTACTCATGTATGCATTTTTTGTCATTCTCTCGACTTAGCTCAACAAGTAAGTGGGATTGTACTCTCAAGTTATCCATAAGAAGGTTGGAAGCGAGATCATCAACCTTCTTCAGCTTTGTAACTTTCTGATTCTGGTTTTCCAGGAAGCCGATTAATACACTCTAATCGTTCTTGTCAAAAAAAAATATTCCTCTTCGTCTTTGGATACATCTTCATTTTCATCGTCTTTCTGAATTCTTTCATTGTCCTAGGTTTTGACATGTTCTTCATCCTCTGCTTGAATTTTGACACTTTCCTCTTTGCCTGTAAATTCATCATGATCTTGTGTTATTGAAAATCCTAAAAGTACGATTCCTTGGACCTGTTCTTCATTTACTTGATCCTCTTTTTTTTCACTTCCTCACCAATTCTTCTTGTGTCTGTCATCAATATTTTCTTTCATGGGAGGATTTATCATGCTTCTACAATTTCGATCTATGTGTCCATATTTGTGGAATTTGTAGCATTCAATATTTTGTGGGGCCACATAAGCATTTCTTGCCTGATTATTTCTTTCATAAACCCTACAAGCTGCAACCTTATGTACAAAGTTAGCTCAATAAAAACAATGACCATAAAATAAATTTACATGCCTAGGAGTGAATGATCTTCTTTGTGGTGTAGTCCTTATGGATTCATGTCTTGTCTGATCGTGATTGATGTTTCTTTGTTTCTTGAATCTCAAAGGTTTTTCTGATTCTTATTGACCATGATTCCTTCCTTTGATAAATTTTGCATAACTTTTTTGTTTTGTTTATTTCATCATGTAGCTTGAACCATTCTCAGTCCGCATCTAGTTGTATGCTAGTCTGGACCTATCATAGTATGGCCTTTGATTTTTTATGATCTTATCCAATGTGTTGGTGCTATATTGTTGCATGTCCTTATTTTGAAGATCTTTTCTTAGAGTGGTTGCTTCTGCTTCCAACCTTTCAATCATCTTTTCCTTCTTTGCTAACTGACTTCTGATTATTTCTTCAATCCTTCTATCCTCTTCTACCTGGACTTTCATTTTTGTAATTATCTATTTGAATTCCTATGAGTTGTGACTCTGGGTTCCTTTTACTGTTAGTTCTTCCTTGAGTGACCTGTTTTTATTTCTTTCTTTTCTTAGTTCTTTTAAGGCATTAATTAATTATGCTCTGAGATCGACTTCACCTTCTTCTTCAGAACCATCGAAGTTTCTTGTTTGATTTTCCCTAGCCATAAATAGTACCTTTTTTGAATCACTCTCGTTTTCATCATCCTCATCAGATGAGGAGTTTTATTCTCTTGAGTAGATATTTTTATTGAAGACTTTCCTTTTGTCTTTCTTGTTTCCCTTTTGATATTTATTTTCTTTCTTGGTATCTTCCTCTTCATCACTATCTGACTTTTTGGCATAAGGACACTTATTTTCAAAATCACCAATTTTACCACAATTAAAACATTTCAAAAGAAGATTACATTTATATTTATCTGTTCCTTTTTGAAACTTTCTTATGAAGTTTTCCATTTCTTCATCTTCCTTTGAATCATCGCTACAACTACATTTTCACTCTAGATTTTTCTTTTTCTTTTTCTTCTCCTTCTTGAATTATTTGAATGTTTCTTCCTTTGTAACGAGGCTCTCATGTTCTATTCTCATTTCATAAGTGGTGAATATACCATGTAGCTCATGCATGCTCAAGGTGTCTAGATCTACTCTTTCTTCTAGAGATGAAATCTTTAGGCCATATATGATAGGTATAGACCTCAACACCTTTTGAACAATGACTTGTTCCTTCATCTCTTCTCCCA
>WSFP011555322.1:0-11190 GCA_009831015.1 Picea engelmannii
CAAAGGTTTGGGTAATGGACCCAAGATTGTTTGATGTAAAGATGACTCATTATTGTCTTGTCATGGTTGATAAGAAGTAAAGATGGATGAACTCCAAAGTGGTCCCCTTATGGTGAAATCCCTCATGGGAAGACGCTTTGCGGGGTAAGAGAACCCATGCTTAATTGTGGAATAATGAGATGAAAGAAAATGAATTTTTCAGGTAAACTATCATAGATGGATATTGCTTGTCATTCAATTTCTGGTGGTATGTGGAACGTCACATAACTCCTCACGGTTAGAGAGTTATGGCCATGAGAAGTTGGAGACCCCAGGTTTGGGTAATGGACCCAAGTTTGTTTGATGGATAACAGTACGTGTTATGATATATTTTCAGATAATACTATTCTATATGGATATTGAATGTCATTCCATTTTTGGTGGTATTTGGAACGTCACATAACTCCTCACGGTTTGAGAGTTATGGCCTTACGAAGTTGGAGGACCCTCATATGTCATCTAGAAGCCCCAAAAGGTCAAAGTAGTCAAAGTGGTTTAAGAGATTTTAAAAGGTAAATAATAAATTGAAGTAATGAGCATATTATAATTCAAAGTGAATACAAAATAAATTATTTCAATAATAAATTTAATGGAGAAATTATAAGTGGGCTAACCCTAAAATAAGGAAAGTGGGGCCAAGTGAACTAGAAGATGTTTTTAAGGAAGCTACTTGGAGAGTATAAATAAGAGGCAAGGCTCTCTAATTTTAATCACACTTAAGAATATTGAATAACTATAGGTGTTTGAGGTAACCAAGGATATCTAATCCAAAATTCTAAGGGAAGGTGAAGAAAAGAAGGTCGAAATGCAAGGAAGGATAAATTCTTTTGATGGTGCTTTCTAAGGTGTTTCGGGTAAAAACGTCATAAATTCTTCATAACAGATACAAATTCAGTTACACCAAATGTGTTGATTAGGGTATAGTCTTTAATATGTTGTGTAACATTTTCAGATCAATTAAACAAATATTCTATGTGGGGCACGCTCTACAAGGCCGCTCTCTAGAATAAGACAAAATTCAGCAAGGTATGTCATTTTTTTCTATAACTCCTTTTATGAGAGGTTCCAAATAGTGAAACCTGGAGGAATTGCATAAAACACATTGAAGAAGATTTTGTATCAGTTTCATATATTCATATATTACAGGTACAAAGTTATGATTACTTCAAGTTAGGGTTGTTGACTAATCCAAAACTAGGCATGTGAGACTAAAGAAAAGTTTGATGAAAATGCTAGTCTCTTGTTGTTGAAGTTAAGGAAAGTTTGAAGGAATGTGATAATATACACCAGGTCTATTATAGAGCTACAAATCAGATCTGGATGATGAAATTGATGAGGGCTTTTGGTTGAGGTACATGTTGAGTACATGGTTGAAACAAGTAGTTGATGAGTTGGCACATACATGAGGTGTATTGATCCTGATTTTATGAGAAAAATGAAATGAATACAGATTATTAATAGGTTATTAACACAAAATAACAGAGATACAGTAAAACTGGTTTTCTATTCAATAACGAAATAAGCTGAAACTGTAAAATGCAGCGGAAACAACCTTACTGGAATGGTGGCGGCTTATCTCTGAGAAGAGATGTGACAGAAGCGCGCATTCACAAGAAGAAGGTTACAATGAGGCTCTGAAGGCCTTTTTACAATAATCAAGAATTACAAAAACCCTAGACATCCAAAAACCTAACCCTAGGAGATGAAGCACCAAAAGTCATGTGGGCCCCGTTTGGGTAAGTTAGTACATCAACTTCCCAGGCTTATAACTTTTGCATACGATCTCCGTTTTAGGCGTGTGATAGACCATTGGAAAGGTATCGTCGAGGAGATTCATTTTGGGGGCTCAATTAATCCTTAATATATCATTAAGGAGCTCAATACCGAAAAAACTTCATTTAGGCCCTCAAAATGGCCCCAAAAGTTAAAACTGCTAAAAATAGTAAATTGACAAAAATGTCAGAAAACTATTTTGAGCTAGTTGGAAAAGGTGGGTGGCCATAAATATCCATATGGATCAATCCTCCCTCCTTAGGAAGAAATGGTATCCATTACGTTGAGGTCCCCCATTAGATGAGGAAATTTCTGTTGAATTTGGCCCCGGGTGAGCCACTTGCCTTGGTGCAGGAGTTGCCCTGCTTTGACGACTCGATAAAGATGGATCCTTTGTTGTCGAGTGCCCTTGATTTTTCTGTCCACAATTTGATCATTGGATTACTGTTGTATGCAGTTGGGGTTGATTTCTATTAGTTTCAGTTGTTCTGCTACTTTTGAGGTGTCCAATAATGGTGGGAAATAAGGGAGAAGGAGATCCACGTTGAACACTGGGTGTAGGCCAAGGAAAGGAGGAATGTTGAGCTTAAAAGAATTATCCCCCATGGCCTTGATGATAGTGTATGGTCCATAGCAGAGTGCGAAAATATTCTGATGGGGTCTTGTAAGGCGTTCTTTCTGCAAGTGCAACCAAACTTTGTTGCCCACCTAAAACTTATGTGGCACCCGATGTTGATCATGGTGTTGTTTGTACTTGTCATTGGACTTTTGTAGGATATCTTAAACCTATTGGAAGATGTGTTGGATTCACTCAATGAATCGGGTGGCTTTGTCAGCTTCAGTTGGTGCAGAAGATGAGTCAGTCAAGGTGACCGCAAGGGGAAGTACAACATCTATGGGACCCAATGGTTGGAATCCCAACCCCACTTGAAAGGGGTTGTGGTCGGTTGAGCTATGCAAGGCTTAGTTGTAGCTATGTTGGACATAGGGAAGGCTCTCATCCCATGTGCGGGGGTTCTTTGAATTATACATGCGAAGGATATGCACAATCATTCGATTTACAACCTCGGTTTGGCCATCTGTCTGGGGGTGGAAGGCCGTGGATTTGGTGATCTTGGTGTCTAGCAGTGCCCAGAGGCTCAACCAGAATGTGCTGAGAAATTGACTATCCCGATCTGAGACAATGGTGTGTGGGATTCCAAAATGTACCCAAATGTTTTCAAAGAAGAGCTTGGCAGTGGCCTCTGTTGTGGTGCTCTTCTTGCAGGAAACCAGAATCGCCATCTTAGAAAAGCGATCAACAACCACAAAAACACAGTCATTTCCTCGCTTGGTGGATGGGAAGCCCGACATGTAGTCCATTGATATGGATTCCCATGGCCTGTCAGGAGTAGGAAGAGGGGTGTACAGGCCCGGTTTCTTAGTTTTTGGTTTGGCTATAACGCAGGCAGTGCAAGACCCGATATACTTGTCGACCTCCTGTCGAAGTTTCGGTCAGTAGAAATTTTTTTGTAGCATCACCACTATCTTTTCGACGCTGAAATGTCCTACCACCCGACTGTAGTGGGCTTCCCAGATCATCTTCGCTCACTCACTTGATGGAACACAGATATGGCCTAGATGACACAACAACCCATCCTGGAGATGGAAATTATTGACAACTGCATTTGCACCCAACATTTGGTAGGTGGTGGCGAAGTCAGGGTCTGTCTCATAGAGTTGGGGCCATCCAGATGTCTCATGGCCACAAGAGTCTAGCACCATGGTGAGTATCGCGACTGGCAGTTTGTTGAGGCAATCAGCGATGCAATTGGTGCTTCATGTTTTATACTTGATGTTGAGGTGGAATTGTTGCAAGTATGTGGACCACTTTTGATGGTGGTCATTCTGTAACTTTCCCTGTGTCTGCATGAACTGCAGTGGCTTATGATCAGTGTGGATGACTGTCTCCTTCCCAAGAATGTAATGTCTCCACTGGTGCATTCTTACACAATGGAGTACATTTATTTGTTTTAAGTAGGGTACTTACGGACAGTATCTGACAATGTCTCACTATGATAGGCCACGGGGTGGCCGTAGTGAGTGAGAACGACGCCCACTATATAGTCTGAAGCATCTATCTCGATCTCAAAGGGATGTTGCAGGTCTGGTAGTGAAAGTACTGGGGCTGAGCACAAGCACTGCTTCAAATCATCAAACGCATGTTGTTGGGACCAGCCACACACAAATTTATCCTTACCACCACCCATGTTTATTTGGCTGAGGGCCCATGCAATATGGGAGAAACCCAACATGAACCTGCAGTAGAAATTAGCAAGTCCCAAGAAGCTCCGAATTTCAGTGAGTGTTGTTGGGGCTAGCCAGTCACAGATGACTTGGATATTCTCCGGATCCACATGTACGCCATGTTGATCAATGATGTAGCACAGGTAATGGACCCTGTCCATGCCGAAGGAGCATTTTTCCAGGTTGGCGTATAGCTTGTGTTGTCGCAGGGTATGCAGAACCTGTTGAATATGCTGCAAGTATTCGACCCAAGTCTTGTTATAAATTAGAATGTCATCTAGATACACCACTACAAAAGTAATTGTGAATGGTCACAGGATATCATCCATCATCCTCATGAAAGTGTCTAGAGCATTTGTCAAACCAAAGGGCATGACCAACCATTCAAAAATTCCTTCCTTTGACTTGAAGGCGGTCTTCCATACATCTATCTGTTTTATCGGGACCTGGTGGTAGCCAGACTTCAGATCATTCTTACTGAAGTATTTGGCCCCCGTGAGTTGATCAGGGAGGTCATCAATTCGGGGAATCGGGTACTGGTTTCTGACAGTGATTTTATTCAAAGCCTGGTAATTAATACAGAGTCGCCAGGTTCCATCTTTCTTCTATACCATCACGATTGGGCTCCCTCAAGGTGATGAACTAGGCCGGATGTGCCCCTTGTGGAGAAGTTCTTGAATCTATCATTTGATCTCCTCATTCTCTAATAAAGAGAGACGATAGATTGGCCCATTGGGCAGGGGTGCGTCGGGGGTCAGATCGATGGGGTGCTTGACCTAACAGTGCAGAGGTACCCCTGTAGGTGAGGAGAAGATATCCGATTATTCTTCCACGACCTTATCTACTTGCTTCTGTTGTGTGGAGGGGTCAGTCACAGAGACCCTGGATGTGGCTGCAATATTTCACTTATTTTGAGAGAGAATCATGAAATATACAAACTTCCCCATCTGTGAGATGACCTTCCTTCATTGCTTCGCAGAGATCAAGGAAATAGCACTAGGTGGGACTGCCTCGGGTATCCTGTACAATTTCTTGTTCAAAGTAATAATAACACTATGAGGCCTAGCCTCATATACAACATGACATTTCCATAAATAAGGTTGGCCCAAAAAAACATCACAAACTTGAGAGGAGCAACATCACACAATACCTCATCTTTGAAGGGCTTGATGTCATACGACAGTCGGAACTATTGGTTGACGCGGAGATCTCTTCCTTGGAAGAGCCATCCAATGGTGTAGGGTTGTGGGTGCAACATTGTTCGCAGGGCCAGTCATTTGATGACCTCTATTGAGATGAGGTTCTTATGGCTACCACTATCAACGATGAAGTGAAATGGGGTGCCTTTTACCCACATATGTGAATGGAAGAGGCGCTCTCCTTCTTCTGGCTTGTTTGGTTCACCAGGCTGGAGCTTGGTGGTAGCAACGGTGGCACTGGGTTCCACATCAATGATTTGTCTTCCCCTTTCTATTTCTGTCTCGGAGTCATAATCTGCATCTAATTCAGAGGATTTAACTTCGGCCACCAACGACTGCTTTGAGCGGCAGTCAGCAGTGTTATGCCAAGGGCTCTTATGGAAGTCGTGCCACTTCCTGGTATCTTTCTTTGTCTTTTCAGTGTCCTTATTTGCTTGCAGCTTGTACTAGCTTTCCTGATACTGTCCATATTTTCTCTATCCTTTTTTCGATGGGTTGGGGATGCCCTTTCCTGGATTTTTTTGTGAGTGGTTCCCAGGCCCAAATTGTCGTGTCTTTTGTTTGAGCTTCTGCTCGATTTTGACAGCATATCAGTAGGCCGTGTCCAAGGATGAGATGTCCAAAAATTCCATTTCGGTCTGGATGTATCTATGTAGAGCATCATGATACTTGAGCACCAGATGTCACTCCGAATCTTTGATACCCAACTTGGTGTGCAAGGTATGGAAGATATTTGTGAAATCTAGCACTGCTTGGTCTCTTTCTTGCCGCAGTGTGGTCCATTTTGTATACAGGTCGTCATAACATACGACAAGGTAGTATTGTTCCTTAATAGTATCCCTAAAGGATTCCCAGGTGGTCTTGACTGAAAATAATGAGGTTTCCTCTATTTCCTTTTGCTCACAGAAAGTTTCCCACCAATCTTTGACATGGGGAACAACTTTAAGGAGTGCAAAAGTAATATTTTCTCTATTCGAAAATTTATGAACATAAAAATACCCTTCTCATAGATTCAACCACTTGTCTACAACATCTGCATCTATCTGACCTTCAAATATAGGAATATCAAAGTTTATTTGTACCTTGAAGGGGGCAGCGCCTCCGTTTGAAGAAGATGTGTCGCATGTTGGTAGTCGCCGAAGGATTTGCGCGAAACTATCCATCATCTCGTTCCTTGGTTGTGTGAGGGATTCCTCAATCAACAGTTTAAAAGGATATCCTGTCCCTTCATCTTTATTTTCTCCTTCCATGGAAGGTCTCTTGGGCGTGCGAGAGCTGCTGTCCTCAAGAGCAACAAGCTCGAGACCCAACTCTTTGTACTCCGACCTCATTGGGGACATGCATTAAGAGGACAAGGAGAAGACCTCTCTGATACCACTGATCCGTATTTTATGAGCAGAAAAAAATGAATACAGATTATTAATAGGTGCTTAACACAAAATAACAGAGATACAGTAAAACTAGTTTTCTATTCAATAACGAAATAAGTTGAAACTGTAAAATGCAGCGGAAACAAGCTTGCTGGAATGGTGGTGGCTTATCTCTAAGAAGAGATGTGACGGAAGTGCGCATTCGCAAGAAGAAGGTTACAATGAGGCTTTGAAGGAATTTTTAAAATAATCAATAATGCCAAAACCCTAGACATCCAAAAACCTAACCCTAGGAGATAAAGCGCCAAAAGTCATGTGGGCCCTGTTTGGGTAAGTTAGTACATCAACTTCCTAGGGTCGTAACTTTTGCATACGATCTCCATTTTAGGCATGTGATAGCCCATTGGAAAGGTATAGTCGAGGAGATTCATTTTGGGGGTTCAACCATTCCTTTGGATATCTTTAAGGATCTTGATACCGAAAAACCTTCATTTAGGCCCTCAAAATGGCCCCGGAAGTTAAAACTGCTCAAAATAGTAAATTGTCAAAAATGTCAGAAAATTGTTTTGAGCTAGTTGGAAAAGGTGGGTGGCCACTGATATCCATATGGATCATGTATAGTTGATGATTTTGTTACATATTGATGATTCATAGTTGATGCGTAGTTGACACATGATTGATACATACTTGGTACATGGTTGGATGCACTTGTTTATGGTACAGGTTGATTACAAGTTATTTGGTACAGGTTGATTATTGGTTGAGGTATAGGTTGATGCGTGGTTTAGATTTATTGGTATAGGTTTACAACGGTATATATCTCAGTGACAGGTTGACAGTGGTTCCATCATTCTACTTCCACTTCAGGGTGGTAGGATGGGGCAAGGACAACTGGTTGTAGCCACCTTCCGGTTGTAGCCGGAGAACATAGGGGGTTGTAGACTCCTTCTGGTTATAGCTAGAGAATTGCAGATTTGTAGCTTCCCTCAAGTTGTAGCCTAAGAAACTAGGGGGTTGGAGCCTCCTTCCAATTGCAGCTGGAAAACAAAGGAAGTCGGTGCTTCCAATGAATCTAATTCTTCAAGACATATAACAAAAAGCATTTTGTGGTTTTCTCCCGATTTGGGTTTCCACGTAAAACACTGGTGTATTGTGTATGTGTATGTTTGTTCATTTGTTCATTTCTTATTTACTCTACAGTTATTGGATGATAATGCTTCATTGATATAACACTTGGATTATATGGTTAAAAAGGATTAAATTTCTCTATTACCGATTCACCCCCCTCTCAGTAATCCAACAATTGGTATCAGATCAGGTTCCTTCAGAAATCAGTTTAACCACTGAAAGGTAGATCATGGAGAGTACCAACTCATATAAAAATGGAATACCACAGTTTGATAGACAAAAGTATGTTTCTTGGAGCATAAGGATGAGGACATATATACAGGCACAGGGATTTCAAGTTTGGCAATCAATTTTAGATGGATACACAGCACCAGCAGTTCCACCAACAAATGAAAAAACAGTAAAACTCGGTGAGAATAATTCCAAAGCCACAAATGCACTTTTGAATGGTCTCAGTGATACGGTATTCACCAAAGTTTCACACTATAAATCTGCTAAAGAGATTTGGGACAAGCTTCAAAATATTTATGAAGGAGATACAAAAGTCAAAGCAACAAAGCTTCAGACTTACAGAGGTCAGTTCAAACAACTAAAAATGAAAGAAGATGAAGATATCACAGCCTACTTCTTACGAGTCGATGAAACAGTGAATGCAATCATAGGATTGGGAGAAGAAATTGAAGAATCTGTAATTGTTCAAAAGATACTAAGATCTCTTCCTATGAGATTCAACTCTAAGATATCAACACTAGAAGAAAGATTGTATATGGACTCAATAAGAATGGACGAACTGCATGGAATCTTCATAGCATATGAAATGAGAACTAAGAAGGAAAATCCAGATGTAAAAGAAGAAGCCTTCAAGGCATCCAAAAGATCAAAGAAAAATAAAAAGGAACAAGAAGAATATAAAAGCAATAGTGACGCCTCGAAAGATGATGAAGAAGTGGCCAACTTCATCAAAAGACTGAACAAGGGAACCAATGTTAGGTATAGAGGTAAGATCCCTTTAATTTGTTTTAATTGTGATGGTATTGGTCATTTTTCTAACAAATGTCCTCATAGGAAAAAGAGAAATGATCAAGGTTACTCAAAAGGAAAACAAACATATAAAGGCAAAATAACTACAAAGAAAGTTTTCAAGAAAAAGATTATACACCAAAGAAGACATCTCATCATCAGATGAAGATGAAGTCAATGACAATGATACAGGAAGAGTTCTATTCATGGCAGTAAAAGAATCTGACAAAGAAGACTTTGAAGAAGAATATGAAGAAGCCGAAGAAGAATGTGAAGAAGTCGAAGAAGAAATTGAAGAGGCAGAAGTTGACTATCGAGAAGAATTAATGTGTGCCATAGAAGTTATCATATGAGAAAATAAGAAAAACAAGAAACTACAAGAAGAACTAGACAAGAAAAAGGACACTCGAGAACTAGAACAATTAATCACAAAATTGAAGGTTCAAATAGAAGAAGATAAAAGAATTGAAGAATCACTCAAGGAACAACTAGAAGAAAAGGACAAGATCATTGGAAACTTGGAAGCAAAGGTTCTCACACTAAGAAAGGATATTCAAAAAAAAAATATGCAGAATAGCTCAAAAATTCTGGATGACATTATCAACAGTAAAAAATCTCATCTTGATAAATCTAGACTTGGATACAATCAGACATAAAAGGGATCAAGCTCCAAAACAACAGAGCAAGAAACAAATCTAAAGAGCTATGCAGAAACAATCAAAGAGGATAGGAAGATATACAAGGAAGATTACAGGGACACTCCTCCACCAAGAAGATTCAGATTTTAGAATCAACAATAGATAGATAGGCCTCAAGAAGAAGAAGGATTCATAAGAGCACCTCCTTTCAGAATATCTTCAACTCCCAAGTATCAAACTATATTTTTTGGTTTATGTTGTGCATGTAATAATTTTAGACATAAAGTTGTGAATTGCATAGCTAACAACAGGAATAGTAACAACTGTGAGAGTTATACACAAAGGGATTATTCAAGGAGACCTAGTGACACACAAAGAAAAAGTTACAACAGGTTTGAATCTTTTAGCACTAAAGTGGAATATTACAAATGTAACAATTTTGGACACATGGCCAAGGATTTCAAAATGACAGCCCCTCCTAAAGAACCTCAACAGAATAACAATAGTCACAGACAAGAACCTCAGAAAACGACATGGATAAGAAAACAAGATCACTATAACAATGAAGAATGCACAGTCGCTCTACAAGCTAAGAAGAAGAAACACAGTTGGTATGTTGACAGTGGATGTTCAAAACACATAATAGGTGATAAAGACAAATTTCTTACATTACAAAAAGAAAAAAATGGATCAGTCTCCTTCAGAAATGATAATTCATCTAAAATCATTGGAGAAGGCACAATCCGAATTGGGAAAAAGAATGAAAAGGCACAAAATGTTCTACTGGTAGAAGATATGAAACATAATCTTCTAAGTGTGAGTCAAATGTGTGATCAAGGTCAAAAACTTACTTTTGATTCAGAAAAGTGTGAGATAAGAAAAGAAGGTTTAGGGAAATTGGTCGGTATAGCTGCAAGAACTTCAAACAACATATATGTGTTAAGTGAAATTGGAAATGAAAAGTGTTGTCTAGGAAAGGAAGATGAAAGTTGGCTATGGCATAGAAGAATGGGTCACATGCATTTTGATAACCTTGTCAAAGTCAGCAAAAGAGAAGCAGTTAGAGAAATGCCCCAGATCACAAAACCAACCAACACTTTATGCAAACATTGTCAACAAGGAAAGCAAACAAAGACCAGGTTTAAATCAAAGGAATATTCAACAACAAGACCACTGGAAATTGTGCACACTGATCTAGTTGGACCAACTACAAAAAAGGGCTTAAAAGGTGAAAAATACTTTATGTTATTAGTTGATGATTATACATGACTGTAGTTTGCTTTCTCAAGAACAAGTCAGAAGCTTTTGAAAACTTCAGGATCTACAAGGAAATGGTTGCAAATGAGATGGATTCAAGAATCAAATATTTGAGATCTGATAATGGAGGAGAGTTCACTTCAAAGGAATATATGGACTACTGTATCAGTCATGGAATAGAAAGGCAGTTCTTTGTTTCTAGGACACCTCAACAAAATGGAGTTGTTTAAAGAAAGAACAGGTCAGTACAAGAAATGACTCGAACAATGCTAATGGATTCCAAATTGAAAGATATATTTTGGATATAGGCAATGCATATATCTGTTCACATTCAAAATAGAGTAATTCTCATAAACAACACTGATAAAACTCCCTACGAGCTATGGAAAGGAAGACTAGCAAATGTGAAGCACTTTAGAGTTTTTGGAAGAAAATGCTACATCAAAAGAGAAGATGGTAGAATGGGAAAGTTTGACTCTC
>WSFP011555323.1:0-11190 GCA_009831015.1 Picea engelmannii
CTATCCTTGGGGAAAGGTGCGCTACCCTTTGTTTGGCTATCTAGCCTAGGGTTTGCTTCCGGAGTGATTCTCTGTCAAGGTTAAGGTGCTCGGAGGGTGGCTTCGACCTATGGTTGGGTGACAATAGCGATGTTGTCAATGGTAAAACGAGCACATTCATTCATATTTTAACAACAGAAACGTCAAGATATCAAGTGAAAGATGCTCTATTCAGTCAAGCTCTAAGACCATGTTAAGTTTTTACTATTGTTATTAGGTTATTTCCAAATTTCATGAGCATTCAATGCATTTCCAAAACAACAATATAAAGAGGATCACTGAAAGAAACACAATCACAAGGTACGCAACATTTTATCCTTGGAAACCCTCATGGCGGAGAAAACCCCGCAAAACTTCCCCAATAATAGATTGCCAATACAATGCCAAGACTAAGACCAAAACACCAAAGACAAACCAAGACCAAGCATGCGCCTCTCTTCTCCTTCGTCAGACTTCTTCCTACAACTGCCACTGCCTTCAAGATATGCGCACTAGATGAGTGAGTGAGTGTGTACAAATGAGACACCATCCTCACACATAAATACAAGTTGAAGTGGCGCTAGGGTTGTGTCTCTTCACTTGGTGGAGCCGACTTCTCCTAGAAGTAGCTAAAAACACTTTATAAATACTAGGGGCCGACTTTACAAATAACACCATACAAATATAGTTTGACCAATCCACAAAAGGGGATTTGATCTTATACAAGAACCGACTTGATCAATCCACAAAAGGGGATTTGATCTATACAATATTAACTCAAATATAATTAGAATATTCTTCGAAGTTACAATATTTTAACACTAGGCTCATTGTCCAATCTGTTGGGAATCCCTGTTGAATGATGTTGTTGAAAATTTTCATAATGTGAGGTGCAAGAGTTTTCGAACCCCACTTTAGATATTCTACTTGAAGTTCAACTAAATCTTTTGCTTTCCCAACACCCAACTTTTTAATACCCCCCCTCAATCTCTTGCACGGTGAAGAGCTTAGTAGTAGTGTTGACCAGGGGGGGGGTCAACCTTAGGATCTTGCTCATAAAGTTGCTTCGCATACTCGAACCATTGATAAGTTGTGATATTATTTTCAGTTTGTTTCTTTCTCATTTGAAGTTCCTTCCAAAATAACATGGGGTTATTTTTCCCCAGGAAGATTAGTTCCTCCCTCCTTGAGATCACGAAATCAACTTTTTTCTTTCTTACAATCTGCTTGTAGGATTTTAAGTTTATTTCTTTTTGGCTTGACTCTTTCAAAGTTTTCCTTGTTGTTTTGCATTCCTCATCAAACCAAGCATTAACCGAAAAGCAATTTGTTTCAGATTTACTATTTTTTTCTCTTTTGCATTCTGCAAGTGCGCTTTGAATTAAATTTGTTAGCTCGTGACTATAGAGGCCCTGGGACGGGATTCTCCTTGTTAAACAGCCTCTCTAGCGCTATCTTGAAGGCATTATAGTTTTTTTGAGTCAAAATAATTCTGCGCTTTGAAAAAGGTTGTTGAATGCACTGATTTTTCGTCCCACATTGTTGTTGTTCAGTCCAAGTGAAATTTAAATAGATCGGTCTATGATCAGATTTCAACTCCCACGATTGTTCACCAATCAAAACTTCCTCCATTTTCTCACACAAGCCATGCGAGCAAATTGCATAATCCACTACACTTGCGCCATTGTAGGTATTGCAGGTGAAATTACCAAAATTTGCCCATCTAGCCAACCCATTACAAATGACTAAGTCAAATGCCCCACATAGAGTAAGCAGTTGTTCCCCAAAAAGGTTGCAGCTTTTGTTGTCCTCTAAAACTCTTCTCCATTGATGATTGCTTTCTTTTGTAAGCCAAATGGGATTGCAATCTTCCTTACAGCGAAGAATACTAGCTTGTTCACTTGCAATCCTAGCATTGAAATCACCCACTATAAGGACTTCACTTAGTTGAGAGTACGCTGCAATATCGTTGTTTAAGGCTACAAAGGGGTCTTTGTGGTCAAGCCCCCTACTTTTGTAAGTTTTTGAAACTTGAGCAAAATAATATGTTGCAATTCTGATGATGTTTCCATTTTTTGAGATTTTAAACCAAATGAATTGTTTATTTGAATCTTCTCTTTCTAATTGAATGAGACGACCCTTTTTTTCTCACTAAGACCATGATACCCCAGTGTCCTTTACCATTCTCGGTTGCCTTGTTCCACACTGTCATCTTCAAATACCCTTCAAACAGAGGTGTCTTGCACCCTTCATGCTCATGTGTTTCCAAGAGACAAATTATGTCTCTATCTTCCGCGATAGGCCCTAACCCAGGTCCCCACCTCCAAGGATAACCTCTACAGTTCCAACAAACTAGTCTTAAAGAAACATGGGTAGAACGTGATTGGTATTTGTTTTTGGCCTACACGACTCAAAGTTGAGTCTTCACCCCTATTTGCCCACACTGGCCTTGTTGCATAGTTTCCTCCTAACGAATTTGTTGTCGCTTCTTGGCTACCACCTTGTTGTCCTGTTTTAGAATGAGGACCGAAAAAGGCAATAACGGCTTTGCCTTTGAACAACCATGCTCTTTTGCCCTCATCCCTTGCTACCCTAACCTTTGACATATCTTCCCTTCTTTCCTCTTGTTGTCTAACAGTTAAATCTTCATCTAGAAAAAAGCGAGAGCCCTTTAAGAGTTGCTTCTTGCCTAGGAGAATTTGCTTGTCACGTGTGTTTGAGATGATGAATTTTATGGGCCTAGTTCTCTCGTCACTGGGCTTACCCACCCTCCATGCTTGGCAAATTTGACCTTTCCAAAGCAGCTTGTCCTTCAAAAAGTCACTTGCAAGATCGAGAGTACATTCACTTTTTCCTTAATCTCTCACACCTTTGATAATTATGTTAGCTACTTTGACTTGTCTTTCTTTGATTTCTCTATCTTGCATGTCACCCCCCTGGTTGTTTGCTTCTTTTTCCATATTAGCAGAATTGCTAATAACTTGTGCCCAAGTTTTGGAATTTTTCATAAAACCTCCTTCCTCTTCATCCCTTGCTTTCACTCCCTGTGTGTCTGCTTGTTCAACTGCTTTCCCTTCAGCTTTGGATGTTTTAGAGCTCAGCACATCTCTAATTTCCACAACAAATTCTTTCCTGATTTTCCAGGCATCCTTCATGCCTTGTCATTCAACCTTTCCTACCAAAAGGGCTTCTTGCAACAATGTCATTTGATCTTTTAAAACTTTATTGCTTTCCGCTAAACCCTGATTTTCTACTGTCAATAGATGGATTTTAAGGTCTCCCTCCTGCTCTTTGACTTCCAAAACCTCCAATCTCCTCTTGGCATTTAGTAACTCTTGCACATACAGGTCAGGTGACCAGGTGAGAGGTGTGGATGTGGGATTGTACAAGGCATAATCATTGTTTCCTTTAGTCCTGTTGTTGCTACACCATTGCAAAAGAGGCTTGTTTGAAAGTTTATTACGAAGAGCCAATTTTTTCCTTGTCTGCTCCCATTTTAGACGGGTAGCTCTACGTTTTAAAATACCCCGAAACTGTTTGGCATTGCCCCAAACCCACTTCCCTGCTTTGTTTGAAGAGGCAATTTTCACTTGACCTGGTTTGTTTTACCAGAGACGAGTATCTCTTGCCCATTTTTCATGTATGCTGAATGCATTTCCATTGCCATAGGGGACAAGAAAAAACACAAAATAAGGAACAGAACAATACATGTGTGCTTATTGGGGACAATGGACTGAAAACTGTCGGGAGTCCACCTAAAACTCTCTCAGACTGTCCCTCGCAGCTACACACCAAACCCGTCACTGTTCCTCACAGCTACACGCCAAACCCATCATTGTTCCTCGCAGACTGCAAACTGCTTATGTTCCCTCTCACTGTTCATGTTCCTCACACTGATCCTTTTCCTTTTCCCGACACTGTTCCTTCCTTCACTATCGCAGCTAAATGCCAAACCTCACACTGTTCCCATCGCAGTTGTTCCCTCACTGTTCCCGTCGCAGCAAGATCCTCGCACTGTTCATCACTTGTACTTTCCCCTTTTCTACCAGCACTAGTGTCCTTGTGTTGGTTTGTAGACTTACTATGGACTTAAATGAACAACATGACAGCGGTCCTATTGAGAGGCCTCACAACAAGGGAAGTGTTAAGCACTCAAAATGAACTTCTTCAAAGTTCATCTTGAACGATTCAACATCAACGGTTTATGATTGCTTTACCTAGGCTTACCACATGGACGCAAATCTTCATTCTCAAAGTTAAAAGATTGGATAGGTTTCTTGCATGAGGTCATCAAAGCAGCTTTCTTCAAGGATCAGTGCATGCTAATACCAGTATGGAGTTCATGGCCTTTCTAAGTTCAGCAACTTCCTCGTGTTTGCCTGTGACATGTAATACGTGAGTCAAGCATGGGAGGTTGAGAACACCAAAAGAGTACTTTTAGTTTTTCTGATACTTGCCTTTTCGATAACTTTATATTTCTATAATATCCATATTTTTGGATACCCTTTATGGAGGAGATCATGTGTGCCAATTCTGGTGGTGATCAAAGAAAATTTTCTTTTTGCTTTTCGCTTTTTCTAAATATAGCAAGTACCCTTGATCACCCTTCTAGCAATGCAAATGGGTTTCAGTGTTCAGAAGACTCCAAGCATTTTGATATTTCGTGATGCAACCAACTTTTAGCAATTGATATATGCTCTCCAATCCAGTCTTGGCATGAGCATTTTCATGGTCCTATCCCATGTCTATATCCAGATGGGGTGCACCTTGATTGTGGACATGTGTTATCATTCTAGAGCCTAAAGAGGACTATGCCACCAATTGAGAGGATTCATCGACGATGAGTAACTTGTTGACACATGGCATCTATCTTTGACTAGTGTACTCCACTTGAGATGGAATCTTTAACTTGTCTTGCTTTCTAAAGCAAGTCTTCTCCATGTTGTTGACTTGCACTCCTAAAAAGCTTCTATGCTAGGAAACTTAACTTTGTTGACTTTTCTCTCAAAGCAAAATCTTTCTATGTTGGGAAAAGGGCACTTTATTTGGACTCAACTTGGATGCTTTACTTGGAGATTCCCATTTTCTAACCTTGGCATGCTTTTCACTTTTGTCCTATCTTCTCCAAGTGGGTGCGTTGCTTAAAAAGGCTCCATAGCCTCTTACTGTGGTTTTTCTCCTCCCTCATGAGCTAGAGAAGTGGTGCACCCCCCTTGAGACCATGCACTTTTCCACCATACATGCAAGCTATTTCGATCATCATTCAATGCTTTTGCAGGTGCTGATGTGGCATACTTTCCTCCTTGGCCATCTTCTCCCAAATTGGGCATGCATGCAAGCTATCTTTAGTAGGAGAAGGGACAAGCAACTTTATGTGGCTTTTCAATGCATGAGAAGGGCATTTTCTTCCCTTTTTAGGATGCTTTCTAAAGCAAGGCTCAACTTTATTATTGATTATCCTCCTTTCTCATATTCTCTTGGCTATGAATAAGAGTGCAAACAAAGGAAACAATCATCAATGTCTTCATCCTCCCATCTTTCTACTTCCACTTTTTTCACTTGAGATTTAGATGTTTGAGCTTGAGTTTCCTACATGCACTACCATAGTTATACCTCAAGTGGTGTGAGGATGTTGTAAGAGTGTCTTGGCATAATTACTTCTATCCCCCAGGATCCTTGGGTGTGTTAATTTGTGTCCAACTTGGTTGGAAATTTGTTCTTTCTACAACTCTATGTGATGAAGATCCAATCAACATCTTTTGGCAACCAATACAAGCACACTTGTGCATGAGAATTCTATCTTTTGCATAGCTCTTTTTTGAATTTTCGCTTCTTAAGTACAAGAACTTGAGAGATTCAAATAATTTAGTTTTTCTTACAAGTTTTCTATTTTATTCACTCCATTAACCAAGGACGAGGCACTGGTCATCTAAAAATACATAGTTTCTTTTTTAGCTTTTTAAGGGAAAATAAATTGAATACCATTCCTTTTTTCGAACTTAATTGCAGGTTGTGAGGGGAATACTTAAAAGTTAAAACCAATGGTAAAACACTGATTTCTCATGTTTTCCTTGCATTTTATGCCATTTTAGTTCGTTGTTCTGCAACTTTAATTGCAGAAACAAGGGGACATTATAGTGAAATTATGAGTTTTCTAACTTGTTTTTTAACATAAACAATCATAAATTTGAAGTTTAAGCTTGCTGATTTGAAGTGTAAGTTGTAGATTTCTCACTTTTCTAGTGCAGAACAGCAAGCTTTTATTGCACATTTGAGTGTTGCAAACCCCCCTAAAAGTTAATAATTGAAGCCTTGAATCACTTAGGGATAACCCCCGAGGTTAGCAAAGCACTAACCTAGAGTAAGAGAGATTGTCCAAGGTGACATTGGCACTTTCCCTTCAGTTATCCAAACACCTTTAGGTCTTTTCAATGAAGGTATTTCCAGGTGATAACTTTTTGGCATAATTGCCGAAGAGCACAAGCTAGGCCTTCCTGATTAGTATCACAGATAAACATACTGGGGTGAGCAGTATATTTTTCTGATACTTTATATCTCACTTGGCAACTCCACTTGGTAGGAACGACTAAGACAAGCACAAAGCAGGGGTTCTGATAAGGATATTTTTGCTTCCTAGTTTCTTCAGTTTTAGTTCGGTCAATTCAATTCCCTATTTTTTCCTCCAAGTTCCCTAGTTGATCCTTTGAAGGTTAGTCCTCTTTTTGTTAATGTTGCTTCTAATTTCTCCATGGCATATGCATCACTTAATTTTACTTTCATTCCAGAGCAGCCAAATGCACTTCCGGTTAAGGATCAGAAGTATCTCCCCACATTTGAAGGGGATGATGCAATCACCGTTGATGCACACTATTAAAGATTTATTATTTATCTCGAGGATGCATGTAATGAACATGGGGATCTTAGGATGAAATTGTTTGTCCATAGTTTGCAAAGGGATGCATGGAAATGGTTTAAATCTTTGCCCAATGCCTGTATAGCTACTTTCCCTGCCCCTGAGGATGCTTTTAGATCCAAATGGGGTTACGAGGATTATCAGTTTTCCTAGCTGAGTTCAATAACATTAAGAAGAACAAGAATGAGATTATTTGCATACTCAAGAAGAGATTCTCCAAGACATATGCGAAGATTTATCCATCATTCATAAGAGGCTTGTGCTTTAGAGATATATTTTCATGCTTTTGATTCTGAATTTGGTTTCATATTAGGAAAAGTGCATAGGAAAATGCCTCATCAAGAATTAGAAACAATTTATATTCTTGCCGAAAAATTAGGAAGTATTCTCATTGGCAAAGCTAATCAACGTGAGTCCTTTTGAAGATTGTTCTACAGATACAGGAGATTCCCAGTGCACAGATGACTTAATATGTGTAGACGATTCCAATGATGAAGAGGACCTTTCTGAGAAAGAGGATAATTCCAGAGCAGCATCAGCTTTTGATCCTGCAGAAGAAATGGGGGTATGTGATGATGATTCTAGTATGCCCTCTTCCATTCCTTCTTTCTATGAACATAATGAGGAATCAACAGAAGTTGAGAATGCTATTGAAGATCCTGAACCCGATGAAGATATGCCTGTTTCCTCAAATTGTATATCTGATTTGGAGCAAGAAGAGTTTCATGAAATCCATAAAGGTCATCTTTTAATTCGGATTCCCTACATGCTATTGAAAAAAGTGACTCACGAGGAAGAAGAGAAAGTGTAGCAAACCAGCCATGAAGACTTGAATCAACAGGAGAATTTATTGTCCCTTCCTATCACAATGTTGATTCAATAGGAACAGTGTGTTGAGATATGATTGCAGCAGGAAGGACAAATTTTGGATCAGCCCAAAGAGGATCTTTCTAACATTATAGAGATGATTGCAGCTACCAATCTCTCCAAGTAGCAGAGACAATATATGGATTTGGTAATGATCTCACAATCTGGTTTTATTCCTCACCTCAATTCTCAATTTAATCATTGCTTGAATGTCAGCTTTTATCATGATCATGTTGAATTGAGGATGGTAGAGGTGTTTCAGGAGGTAGTTCAGAAAAGTCTTAGTTTTTCTACCTTTTTCTTACTAACTAGTGATCATTTATGTTCTAGGTTACAGCTAGCAGCTTTGCTTGATTGTTTGGCAATCAAGCATATGAAGACATATCTCTGAATCAGCAGACTCCAAGAATGGCTTCACTGGAGCTTTGATTATGTTGATAGATTCCATAAGATCAATCGATTATGTAATGGCTGTATTGGTCATTTGAATATATTGATCAATCACGGCAAGTGTGATGTGTTGTTTCGTGAAAATAAAGAGAAAAAAAAGGCAAAAAAAGAGGAAAACCAACTTCCAAAATCCCAGATACACTTGCAGATTAAAGACCCAGAAATTCAAAATAATTGAGGGTGGGAGAGGATATCACATGAGCCAAAGTAGATGCTAAGCTGATTGGACCCTATGACACAATAAAACCTGCCATGGAGGACAAATTTTATTTCTGCCCTAGTAGCGCTGAGGAAGAGGATATGATTTTATCTTTTGTAAATGTATCTATGTTAATATAACACATACTGATAATTTTCAAAAAAAACAGAGGAAAAAAAGTGGGGTGGGAGGGGCAGCACAGAAAAGAAAAAAGAGAAGAAAAAAAAAGAGTTCAAAGTTTTTAGGTGATTAGGTAGCTTAGAAAAAGTTCAATCCTCCTTTGATTGAACGAGTAGGTAGATCGTTGCTTTGAGTCTCAAATATTTCATACAAGAATATCTTCGGGTCATCTAGGTGAACTTAGGTTTATTTCCGTTTATCTTTAAGTTATTGCACCGAAAGAAGCAAGGTGCATTCTACAGCCCAATAGGAGGGAGATGTGTAACATTTGTCCCTAGTGCTGACTTGACACGTGGCATAAGTCAGCCCGATATAATATTTTTAGAAAAACAAAAAAGAACACCACAATATGGATGAGATGTGTAATATCCATGCTTATAAATTAAAATATAAAAAAATAAAATCATTAATGTAAAAAATAAAATTTAAGAAAATAATACCAAGCATTAACATACACAGACAATTAAGCCCAATGGATTAGCTCAATTGATTCGAAGGGACTATTTCAAGGTGGAGTTCGCCATCAGATCTTTGATTCTAATCCGGCTGAGGTTTGAGTCCGACTGAGTCCCATTGTGTTACCAACTGCTATTGTGGTTGGCGGTTTAGCTGCCTTCCATACAGATATTCTAGGGAAGAGAGGGGATCCCATGAGGTTTTCCTTGAAAAATTTAACACCAACGTAGATCCATTTTAACTCATGATCTTGTAAGCACCAAGAGATTTGAATTTTGCATCCCAATTTCTTTTTTATCCCTCTTGGTGCTTAATAGTTTAAGTTTTAAACCTTTATAGTATAGCAATGCACACGCAGATTCTTTATAAAACAGAAAGGAAAACAATAGCATTCACACACAGTACTCAGAAATTTATCCTGGAAACCCTTAACCGGGAAAACCAGCAAATGTTTAGAGCCACACCTCTAACTCTCATTGTATTAACTTCATTTATAATAGAATATATATGATTACGCGGCATCCAAAACCCTAATCCATTAACCTAGATTAGATTCTTTAACTGGAATTATATTACAATGGGCTGAAAAACCATTGGCCAAAAACTGCCCAAAATGGACCAAAAACAGTCCCGGGTGGCGAAGACTACTAGAAGGTGTTGTCTTCTCTAAATTGGAAAAGTTAACTTGCATCACAAGAGCAATCACCTTATGCTGTAAAACACAAGCACCAGAAGTTTCCACTTTCATAGAAAGGAAACTTTAAAGGAGTCCGGCATTTGTTGAGGTGGCGCATGTCCAATAATGTTTAATAATTCTACTCAGAATATGGATTTCAAACCTTAGAAGGTAATCAAATCTTGAACCATTATTTATTTAATAATAGCAAGCATGTGTTGGATTTATATTGGCATGGGCCTCAATAAGTCAGAGTTATGACATGCACATCTGTACATATAAACGCTCTAATCCTAATGTGTAATTCTTTGTTTAGGACACACCTTATTAGTTTTCGAAAAAATAGGCCTTGGAAATCCAAATCTCCATCATGTACACATTTCACATTTCTCATTCTATAACCTCCATTTCCAGCTTAAAAATATAAATCTTAGAACAATACTATAACAAGTATTTGGTTCATGCACACAATGATTGTATAGCAATTTTAGATAATGGAATAAAATTGATAGGGATTGTATACCGCATTTGCAAGAGATTCTGTTAATTCATACTCATAGGCAGTGTTTTCAATTATTGGAACAACAAGTTCATCATAGTAACCATGTCCTTGAATTCCTTTTATCATCTCCATGTGTGTAATCTGCATAACATAATACACACGAGTGTTACAGCTCAATAAAAGGAATGAGCTAACATGGAGTTGATCTTTCTATGAATGTATCATGGGTATCCCTTGACCTTGAAACAAAATCCATTTTATTCTACATTCAAGCAAATTACAGACTCAGCTAAGCTTACAATACAAGACAATTATGTGAAGACAATGAGCAGGGGTAATTCTAGGATACCCGGAATTCCTTTGACAGGGGATGAATCATAGTTGCAAGACATGACTCCACTCCGTGACTATGAATAACAGCACCAGCATTGCGCATCTGATATGCCTGAAAACAAGGTGAAACATTTAACTAACACAGCTAGCCATTCACTCAAGAAAAATTGCAAAACAGATACATAGATGACATACAAATATGTGTGTGTGTGTGCACGAGACACTAAAAAGAGCTTAAGATTTATTTCCATCCAATCAAAAATTCACAAAAATTGTTTCTGATGAGTCCTACTCCTAACAGGACTTGTAATAATGCAAGAAGACTATATTGAAATTTGAAACAGCCCTTGTGAAAACAAACTAGCCAACTTCTTAACGTAAGCAAAGGATAGACATATTTACCATAGGAAGACACAAAACCATCTATTCATGTCCAAATTCCCACCTCAAGATGACTGGTAACTTTGTCTTTATTAGAACACTTGTATCATATTAAGAACAACAGACAGCTTGTATATCTCCAGGAAAACAAAGCAGAGTAATATATATTGTTTTAGGTTTGTTGTTCCAGAGCTACTCTAAACTACAAAACGACA
>WSFP011555324.1:0-11190 GCA_009831015.1 Picea engelmannii
GGAATGTTCACAACCCACAGGCTAGGGCAGCTCATAACTATAGTTTGGTAGATGACTTAGCACAATCCCCGGCTGCCATGTCAGTCTTGGAAGTCCTCCAGACTTTCCCTACTCAGCGAAAATCACTACTTTCCGCCTTGGGGCAGTCGACCCTGCATATACTCGACTCATCACCTTTGATCTTGACAGCAGCAAACCTCGTCTTCCTGCCCTAGTCACTATTCAAATACCAGTAAAAATACGGAACATCATCGTTCATCGGTGTATCATCGATGAAGGTGCATCTACATGCATCATGTCCAAAACAGTATGGCAGAAACTTGGTTCCCCGGAACTCATACCTTCCACCATCACATTACGAGCTTATGACGAACGACCATCATCTCCTAAAGGGCTCTTCCAAAATGTCCCCGTTGAACTCAGGGGAAAAACTATTCTCATTGACATCAAAGTTATCGACGCTCCACTCGATTACAATATCTTGTTCGGACGTAGCTACATGTATGCTATGAAGGCAGTGACATCTTTCATCTTTCGGAAAATCATGTTCCCCCACAACAGGAAGATTGTAACCATCGACCAAGTCTCACATTATGAGCCTAACCCATCTGTTAATCTCGATAACATTCTCCCCCTCATTCGCACAAACCAAGATGCATATCCACTCGTCGAGATGGGTCCTGGGATTTTTAAAGATCCATCCTTGTTAGGGACGTAACATGGAGCACCACCACTCCTTCATCCTACTAATCAAGTATGCTTCATCTCATCTAACGGAACTCACACGGAGGATTCTCTTCCTCCTCAGGAGGCTTCCGTCATTCCTGACATCTCAATAGTCGCAGAACCACTCTAGCCGGAGCCTCCTGCACACTCGTCGACCTCAACAGTCCACGAATCCACATCCCCTCAAGGGAATAATCCTGTCTGGGAGACAGTTCCCCAACCCCTCACTCAAATTCCCTTCTTTTACCCTCCACCAGGTATAGAAGCTTTTCAGGTAGCCGCCATGCTCACACTACCTAATATGGTGTTAGCAATCCCAGTTTGGTATTTACACCCACCAGAGATGGTCCCTCGACCATCCATTCCCCCAAAGGAAGGAATCCCCATGATGATTCTTGTCCTTACCCCCACTACCCCCATACTCACTACCCCCCCTACTATAGCTGGGGGCAAGAGGAAGAAGAAAGAGCCCACCGCTCCACTTCCTCCACGCATCCCACCACCTTGCACACTATGTGAGAAAGAGGGCCACCAAACCAACAATTTCCCATCCCTACCTGAGTTACAGAATTTGATCCCCCTCAATCAAACTCCCACAACACCCGCCACTACTGCTAGTCCCACTACTATCACCAACCCTTCCAGTAGTAAAGGGTTGAGGACCAAATACGCTTGTGCTATTTTTTCATAGTATGGCCATTACACCCACCATTTCCCATCACTGCCGCGCTTTCAACAGACATTAGCGGCCATACGCCAGAACTTCTAGAACAACCCATGCCCTGCTACGTCTTCTTCAACAACTATCACTGACATCCGCTATGTCACCACTTCAGTCAATGAACGTATGAGATGTCCTTTCTCTCTCTGTGATTCATTAACTCATTTTACATACCAGTGTCCTATGATCCTTGCATACAGGAAACGTCAATTGGCCAGGCTTCACCAACCCACAGAGGCGATAATTGACATTACTTTGTCACTTGAGGATCTTCATGTCATTTCTCCAGAGCCCGAGGCACTCCCAACGCCTCCATGGTTCTCAAATGATGTCTCTGAGGATTTATCCCGCAACCCCCCCAACTCCCCTGCTCATTCCCCTATGGACACTCTCCACCCAACCACCACAGGTACCCCTCAATACTTCAATATATGGTTTATGTCAAGTGAACCCTCACCATCTCCTGGCATTGCTCCCCCTGCTTCTCCATCAGGGGGCAACCACACTGTCACCGAGGTCACTCCTCACGACCCCTTATATTCCTGTCATTTCCAATGCGACGAGGAAATACTCGAAGAGCTACAACGCCCGGACTCTCCCAGGGACGCACTACATCATCGTGCACTCTTCCTTCCACAGGAATCCCTCATGCCTCCTAACCAAAACCCCATTTACGCGGTTGAAACCAAATATTTTATCCCATCAGGGCCTATCGATTGGTTCAACAATCCCATTCCTACCCCTGACGCTTTTGAAGAAGGTAATATGGCCAACATTTCCCCCACCATAAAAATAGACATTTCCATTAAAGATGGCATCGTCAAAGAAATCATCATTGGAGCTGCTTGCACTCCTCAGGAAATCGCCGCATATAAAGCCCTCTTCTAGGAATATAGGGATATTTTCGCATGGTCATACACAGAAATGCCTGGCTTCGATCCCTCTATTGTCGAACATCACATCGACACCTAGCCTGACATCACACCAGTTTGCCAGAAACAGCGACCGCTACACCCATCTAAAGCCACGACTATCAAAGCCAAAATTGACAAATTACGTACGGCCGGGTTTATCTACCCCATCTCTTATACTTCATGGGTTTCCAACCTTGTACCCCTCAACAAAAAACATGGAACTATCCAGATTTGCACCGACTTTCACGATCTCAATAACACATCTCCAAAAGACAACTTTCCAATGCCTTTCATCGATCAAATTATTGACGATTGCGCTGGACACAAGGCTCTCTCCTTTATGGATGGATTCTCTGGCTATAACCAAATCCAAATCCACCCAGCCAATCAGTATAAAACTGCATTCATTACCCCATGGGGTACTTTCGCATATCGTGTCATGCCTTTCGGTTTAAAAAATGCCGGCGCAACTTTCCAGTGGGTGATAAAATACATCTTTCACGATCTGGCTGAAATCATCCTCGCCTACCTGGATGACCTCATAGCTCGATCCAAGAAATGCACCCAGCATCTCAATGATTTACGAATCATCTTTCAACGGTGTCGCCAGTACAACATCTGCTTGAATCCTCTCAAGTGCTTGTTTTGCGTCACCGCAGGGCGCCTCCTCGATTTTATCATTTCCCAAAGCGGTATTACCGTAGACCCCCTCAAGGTCAAAGCCATCACCGAAATTCCACCTCCTCGGAATTTACAACAACTTCAGAGTCTACAGGGCAAAGCTAACTTTCTCAGAGGCTTTGTTCTTGATTACGCCATACGCGCACATGACTTCCTCCACTTACTATGTCATGACATCCATTTCCACTGGGATGACTATGAACAACATTCATTTGACGATCTTAAAGCAGTGATTTTAAATGCACCTTTAATTAGTGCACCTGACTATAATCGCGACTACATTCTCTACGTATTGGCATCAGCTGTATCAGTATTCGGTGTCCTCGTCCATCTCGGAGATGACAATCGTGAACATGTCATTTACTACGTTAGTAAGCACCTCTCAGGACCACCCTTGAAGTACAAACACGAAGAGAAACTTGCTCTTGCAGCTGTCCTCACAGTCCAAAAACTGCGTCATTACATTCTGCTTCGCACCACAAAGGTCATCGCAGATTCCAACCCTATGCAATACTTGCTCAGCCGTCACCAATTTAACGGCAAATTCGCTCGTTGGATCATTATCCTTCAGGAGTATGACCTCGAGTTCTCAACACCTAAGAGTAAGAAGTCCCTCGTTCTCACCGAACTTGTCACGACCCTCCCCTCTGACACCACCAGTGCCCCCGTCAACACCGAATTTCCCGATGAACATCTCTTTTACATCGCTTCTGATGATCCTTGGTATGGCGACCTTCTCGTCTACCTACGAACTCAAAAATTTGGTAACCATCTATCATGAGATGATCGTCGGCGTATTCGCCATCAGGCCCCCCGTTATCTCCTCATCGGAGACATCCTATATCAATGGGGCGTCGACACCATTCTTCGTCGTTGCTTGACTATTGACGAGGCCGACATAGTCTTAAATGACTGCCACAATGACGCTTGTGGGGGGCATCTTTCGAGTATATCCACGGCTCAAAAGATTATCTGAGCCGGTTACTTTTGGCCTACCTTGTTTCATGATTGCATTCATGCCGTGAAACGATGTGAGCAATATCATCTCTACGCCAACAAAGCTTGAGCTCCCCCCGCTCTTCTTCACCCTGTCATTACTGCGGCCCCTTTTTGTAAATGGGGTATCGAATTTATGGCTTGTAATCCCCCCTCCATCAATGGTCACAAATACATTGTTGTCGCCATTGATTACTTCACCAAATGGGCAGAAGCTATGCCCACTTTCAACAATACCACTGACACTGCAGCGCATTTTTTCTTTAATCACATCATATCCCGTTTTGGAGTACCACTCCAACTTGTTTCCGACCATGGGAAACACTTAGAGAATGAGATCTTCTTCGAACTCTCATATCGGTTAGGCTTCTCTCACGAGTTTGCCTCACCATATTACCCTCAGTCAAACCGACAGGTCGAGGCAGTTAACAAAGTCCTCAAGACCATGTTACAACACATAGTTAATAAACATAAAACCAATTGGAATCATATGTTATTTTTTGCACTATGGGCTTATCAAACGACAGTAAAGACCACTACAGGTTTCACGCCATTTCATTTAGTCCATGGGGTCGAGGCAACTCTTCCCATCGAGTGCGAAATTCCCACCCTACACACCGCAATTGAGCTATTACCTGACACTGCTCCGATGGAGCAGCACTTTCTGAACTTGGAGTCTCTGGATGAAGATCATCGATCTTCCTTACAGAACAACGTGGTAGCTAAAAAACGATCCAAGGCTACCTTTGATCTCCATGTCAACCTTCGGTCATTCCGCGAAGGCGACCTTGTCCTAGATTATGATATCGCTCATGATACCTTTGGCCACGGAAAATTTGAATCACTTTGGCATGGCCCTTACATCATCCAACATTGCCTCACCAAAGGAACATACATCCAGTCCTCCCCCGAAGGCCTCTCGCTCAAGGAACCCGTCAATGGGTTATACCTCAAGAAATTTTATGCTTAGAAGTAGTCATTCTACTTTAGGTTATTTTTTCTTTTTAGTGTTTTTAATCTTTTTTCTCCTACCCTCTCGTCTAAACTATCCTTTTTGTTATTGAAAGATGCTTCCTCCACCAGCCTACCACATTGGTTACGCCTACGGCGCCAGCCATTGGACACAAAATCTCGCTTCGACGGCTTGGGCTCTATACACCCCCTCACACGAAATGCTATATTCAAGCGGCATATGTTTGGGGCCAACAACCAACAACCAAGACGAATACACTGTGGTCATTGGCCTCCTGGCCGACGCCCAACGTCATCATATTCGTCACCTTAGCATCTTCCTCGACTCTCAACTAGTCGTTCTCCAGCTCAACAATGTATACCATGTACGCGATCCGTGCCTCTTTCGCAAATACTTGCAGGTTAGACTTTTATCTCGACATTTTGATTCCATTATGTTTACACATATTCCAAGACAATTGAATCAAACAATAGATGAAATAGCTAACATGGTGTTAGATTGTCATATATCACATCCAGCTACACATACATAAAGCATCTCATAAATCATGTCACGGTATATAGATAGAATAAACATCATCATCATCAACAACAAAAAACACATGTAGACAACATCAAGATCTAAAAATATGTATACTCATATATATATAAGGCCTATCAGGCCATCCGCATGTTTACATACAAAAATACACATGCCCGTAGGCCAGCACAACACCTCGATAAAAAAATCAACTCACCGACCTAAATACAACCAAAAAGATATACATCATACATCAGTCATGGTGCCTCTATCGCACCACCACCTACTCCTCCCTCAGGAGGAGGTGGTGGCCCACCACCACCTGCTCCTCCCTCAGGAGGAGGTGGTGGCCCACCACCACCTGCCCCAGGCGGTGGTGGCGGACCACCCACAGGACCCTCCTGCCCAGGCGGTAGGCATCCACTCGTCATCGCAGAAAACACTCCTGCTCATCGCACTATGGCCTGCCATGGTGGCGACACCCCCACACACTGCTCCAGGAAGCTTTCATCTTGGATATGTGTCCACATGCCCTCAGGTACATCCTGCAACACTATCTCTAGACGACAGCGTATGTCATCGAAGTCCACTCTGGCCACCGCAGAAGGAGCATGTGATGGCCCCGCAGCAGGGTCATCGAACCGACGCCTCCTCGCTGCCCTCTCAGGCTCTGTTGATCACCTCGCGGCATCATCCTGCGGACGTCTCTCTTAATGTAGCAGTCTCTCCAGCTCTCAACGAGCCGACGCTCTCTGCATCTCCACCTCGCGTCTGCGAGGTACCACATATGCACATGCACAAAACAACAACAATAGAAAGTATCAGCATCTATATCATATACATATGGAATGATATCTCAAAAGACAACATAAATCAAAAAATGTACCTCGATGGTCAAAAACCTCCCCTAGAGGCAACATCATGTCCGGGTCACCCCGGAAGTCCACCCCAGCATAGGGGTACCAAAGTACTACCTACAACATCTGCCGCCATATCCGCATCGCATCTGCTGAAAAATATTGGCCACCTTCGCCACCACCATGGCAAACCAAAAATGTAGACCACCGCCTCAATCGCGGCTCTTGTGCCCCCAGCATCTCCAGCAGAACCCTCAGGCACAACATCGACACCCTCTCTAAAAACCAGGCCACTAAGATGGACCCGAAAGCAAACTCTCCTCCATCAGTGGACCGACAGTGGTCCAACTGCGCCACCATCCTAGCATGTAGTGTCAGTCCCCAAGCGAACTGCTCACCATCCAACACTCTCTCCAGCACCAACAGCTGGCCACCACTAATCTGTTGGGTCGCCAGTGACCCGTATACTCGTACAATAATCACCGCTATACAACGATGAGCTAGGGAGTCGATAGCACTGATGCTCACCACAGTCCCAGACATGAAGTCCCGACCTGAGCAGTATCTCTGGCAAATCTCACCTAGCGGAGTGGTCCTGGGAAATACCGGCTCCATCGGTAGGGGCGTTCCCTAAAAGGGGAGCCCAGTCAGAAAATATACATCCTCCACTGCAGTGAAGGGGATCTGCTCTCCTCGCACGAGGAAGCAGTGCAACTCCAGACTCCACATCTGGAGAAGGAACTGTAGTAAATACTCCTGTGCCCGTATCAATGGGCACTCAAAGAACTTTAGCAACCCACAGGTTGCTAAAGTCGCTCACACCCCCGACCCCTCAATGGCCATAGCATCTCGCAACTGGGCCCAGTCTCGTTCTCGCCACCGCACGAGCATCGTCTCTGCTGGCCACTTGCAACCAACACAGAGTCCTATATCAGATCAGATAACCATCAACAACATAAAAAAGACTCATTTTTTTCCCTTCAAACCTTGCCTCCTAGGCGCGGTTTTTGTTCCCACAAGCGCGCACCCATGCGCGTCTGTTCATTACACAGGCGCGCCTATATGCGCGCCTGTACACTGAATAGGTGCACATCAATGCGCACCTGTTCACTTCACAGGCGCGCCCTCACGCGCGCCAGTTCATTTTACAAATGCGCATCGGTGCGTGCCTGTCAAACCTACAGGCGCGAACTGATGCACGCCTATTCAACTCATAGGCGCACCCCTCGGGCGCACCTTAAATCCCCCCTACCGCGCACCCATGTGAATGTGTTCGGTTTCCAGGCACGCACGTATGCGCGCCTTTCACTGAATCACTTGCGTATGTGGGCCCCACACCCCCTAAAAACCCCTGTACGTCCCTCCATACCAACCCTGCCCAAAAATTGAAACCCTATTTATATGCAGGATGATCAGACCACTAACCTGATACTCGCAAAATGTTGATCAGATGCCTTGTCCTCCCCGAATCCCCAAATCTCCTCTGAAATCTGCTCGTCTAGTCACTATTGCAGCAGGTACAAATGAGGTGGCAATGTGGGCCCTACAACTATATATAGGCCTTTTGCCAAACTTCCACTCACCATTCCGGGAGCCCAAGGTGTCCATTTTTCAAACCATCTTCAGCCACGGGATCAGCATCCCGCCACCTACATCATAGCTATCCCTGGGTCACTTTTCATCTCGAGCCCTAGGGGCACCTTTTTTTCATATCATGGCCAGGTACGCAAGCGCATTGTCACATTTATCAAATACATGCTCATATCTTAATTCTCTTCACATATTGTTCACTTTAGGTATTTGGTTGTTATGTGCGTAGGTACTTTCTCATCGGTCATCGATAGCATCCCTTCAGGTATATATTCAACACTGGCATGTAGTCTCTCCCGCTGAATTGCATTTACATTTCCAGTCATAGCCGCTGATATTGGCCTTTAGGATCCTCATTCCTGGCTCTGCAATACCCACACCTCCATTTGCATCTTCGGTACTGTCACCCGGTAGCATTCTTACCCACATGAGTTGTCCCATTCCTAGCACCTTTTTGGAACTTTTTGAAACTCATGTTGTTCTTCATTACCCTTTAGAGATGGGAGTCCCGATAGTCTTTCATCATGTCGTGAATAAGCCACATACTTCTTCTCCTCATTTTGCTAGCTTTCCATACGGACTCCTAGATCATCTCTTTACAGGTTCTATTTCTTTTACCTACACTTCCGCAGGATCATGAACCCTCCATTTCATCCATCATCAGTTTGCCCATCTGCGAACCTAACCTTCATTTCACCTTCCGTATACAGAAACTCACCAATGGGGCCCCCACCCTTCATCAGTTTCCCGAGAAAATTCTTCCCTCCTTGGGGCACTCATTTCACACTGGGGCACCCATTTCTGTATTTGTACATTTCTCCCCAAATTATTCATTATTTATTGTACAAATGCCTTTATTTCCAGTCTTTACATTTTCTTTTGTCGTCACCATTGGCGACTTGCTTCCTTTTGGCCACACACAACCCATGTCACTCTTGGTTGGAGCATTTCTTCTCATCTACCCTTGTCGGCATCGTCCATATCTTCAGAGTACTCCACAGGTCATTTACCTCTACCCTCTGCATTTATTCACCTTGTCCCACCTCTGGCACAACTTATCACCGGTCTTGTCGTCCCCCTGACCCTCGAACTTGTTATTCGGTTGTGGCCAGTTTTTATCTCACACATCCTCCAACCAAGGGTAGTCTTGAGTCTTCTCACTTTTTGACTTCATCCATGTACCTCTGCCACTTCCTCACCTCAGTAGATTCCACAAAGTCCTTTTCTTCTGGGAGTCGAGTTACCCTTTTGTCAACATCAACACCATTTTTTCAGAAGGGCGACAGTATCTTGATTCTCATTCTCCACTTAATGAGAGATCTTGGACGGCACAGGGAGAAACACTATTTCTCCCTACTGTCATTGACCTCCATAACATTCAATGCCAACACTTTCTCATGTTATGGTGGGTCTTACTTTGGGACTATTGCAGTTATTTCTATCATTTTCCAAAGACCTCTGAACTTGGTAGGGCCATCAATGCCTGCATTATCGCCGATACTTATTACCGCGATCATTGCCTATTATTCAGAGTATGTTCTTTTGTAGAATTGTCTTCTGCCTTTATCATCACCACCCCCAAGGGTGCTGCAGTTGTCTACACCAACACTTCAGTCATCTTTTTTTAGAGTTACATAACACGAGCATCGGGCATGCCCGCCTCGTTTGTACACAGTTTTCTATTTTTTTGCACAACTCTCAGAAGGTCGGGTCCTACCAGTTCCTTTTTTCTCCAACGGATCACTCTGAAAGATCCCATTATTGCTCTCTCTTACAACAACATTCTCAGTAGAAGAAACATTGATGGATTTCGGCTATATGTATGCTCCTAACCTCATCCATCATGGGGCATCTATTATCACTGAAACTTCATCCGCACATGGCGACAAGAACTCAGCATCGTCAAAAAGTAATGAAGTCATTCATGGCACTGAATTAATTTCACAGCATTCCAAAAAGGTCAAAAACTATACAAAGTAACCAAAAATTGAAGGGCTCTTTACAGAAGTTTGGTGCGTGCACACATGCGTAGAATAGGAACGTACCATGAGCGCATACGCGCACGATGCGCGATTGTTGGCGCAAAAACCCGTGCACCTGCTAAATGGAGCATTTATTGAATTGATCGGCCTCCCAACCACTTATGGATCATCTCCCAAGCCGATTTGACCCTCAAATCTGAGCTGAATCCACATGGTAGGTTGGTCAAAGACCTAATGAATCCCTAAAGAGCCCCTTTTCACACTTCAAAGGAGTTACATAATCACCCAATGCAATGCTATAAAAAGCCATGAAGAAACCTCATTTTCTCAAGGAATTCCATGTAATGTTATGCTGCCTAGATTGTTTGAAGGACTCACTCCTTGACAATAACACATTGGTACCATTTCATTGAGCCATCCACCTCTCCATTGAGTGGGTGTGCTAGGAGTTCTTTCACCATCATTTTCATTTTTCTTGTTGTAAGGAGAGCAAGCTTGTGAGGGTCAAAAAGCCTTCTTTTGGAGGAAAAGGGACTCATAATCCCCTTTCTTCATTGTGCTTTGATTTCATCAATAGATCAGCCTAAAAAAATTGGTGATATTGGTCTTTTTGTGTTTGTTATTTCTCTACCCACATGCTTATGATTTTAGTTTGTATTAGTTTAATTCTTGCTTATAGTTTTGTTTTTCTTTCTCTAACTCTTTCCTCTATAGTTGTCATGCTTAGCAAGACCCAACTGGGCATGTAAGCACCTCTTATTTGCTCACCAAGGTGACGAAGAGGGTGCAAACAACGTGTAAACCCAAAGCAGGAGAAAACCACAGAACGTTTTTTCTTATATGTCTTGAAGAATTACATTCATTGGAGCCATTGTTGTAGGAAAATCTCCCTATGGACAGGTAGATCTCCTCTTGAGAGCTAGACCCTTAATTCTAAGACAGAAGGTGCTGAACATGGACACTAACTTCCTTTTAGATCTAATCAAGATGATGAACAAAAGAGAAGGAGGAAGGCATGTACCTTATGAACATTGTTTGTCCCTGCAAGGTCCAGGATGAGCTTCGATCTTGAGCTCCTTGGTAGGTCTTGCAAGACAAACAAAAGTACAAAAGACTTCCTACTCTACTAATATTAGCTAAAACATACATCCATCTATTGTAGACAAACTTATATGGAACAAGTATAAGTTTGAAAGAAATAGGCCAAGCATTGATTGTATTAATGAGAACA
>WSFP011555331.1:0-11190 GCA_009831015.1 Picea engelmannii
CAGCTTGCCTCATAAGAGAATGAGCAAGTGAGTTGTGTGATAAAGTGAGGCGCTAGCCTCTCTATATATACAAGACTGGCACATGTGAAGGGTCTTCACTGGCAGGGCCGACCTCTCACTCTGGGTGGGTAAACCCACCTTTAATTTATTTTTGGATCTCAATAATAACTGCTGGGGCCGACTTCTTATTCTGCCTATTACAATTGTCTATTGATTAATCCGCAAAAGGGGATTTGGTCCTAATACAATTACTGACATGATTAATCCACAATGGGGATTAATCTTATAAATAATATATCAATAATAATAAGAATACTCTTTGCAGTTACATTATTTCAACAACTTCTTTACTAGGCCCACTTCTATATCCATCACTCCGCCCGATATTCTCTCAGACTCATACCATCACTGACCCACCAGTCACGGGTTTCCTGCCTAGCCAGCTACCACCCACGACCTGCTTTCAAACTCCCACCTTAGCCAGCTTCCCCCCCACTTTCCTTCGCCCTCCTTTGACTGATCCCACACTTATTTCTATTATAAGTGGAAAAAAGAACTACACGGTTCAACATGGATCAATAGGATCACACCAACTTACTCGCACGACTGGACCCATTCAGAGAGGCGGTCATAAATCATAGCCTAAACCTCGGTGCACAAAAAAAACAAGAGAAAAATGTTCCTTGGACAAGACATTGTTCTAGAAGACTCAATTTCCTTAAGCCTTTGCGCCTTAGTTGGCAGATTATCATATAAACACCTCTGTTGTTCTGATCTAATTAAATGGATGCACACTACTTGGAAGCCACTCTTGAGTTATGTTCTAGAGATCACCATCCTGACACAAGGCTGGCTATGCTTTAGATTCAAAACACTAGAGGATTCCACGATTATTCTGGAGTGGCTCTGGACTTTGGATGGTGGCAGCCTCATGCTCAAACGTTGGCGGATCAGTTTCAATCCCTTGCAAGACTATTTTCGCCTTAGACATTTCTGGGTCCTCCTTCTCAGACTGCCTTTACATCTCTGGAATCAAAAAGATCTTGAGGCCATAGGTAACTCTCTCGGCCACTACATCTGCATGGATCCTCACTCACTCACAGGCACAGAAAAAAATATGGCTAGAGTCATGGTGGAGATTGATATTCATGATGGACTACTAGAATGTCTCAACATTGACTGGAGAGGCAAGCTCTATCGTCAGATCCTGGATTATCTAGGCATTCCCTTCAGGTGCACCATCTGCAGGAAAACTGGTCATCTTAGAAGCACTTGTCCGGGTCACTTTAATGAAGAACACACCGAAGAAACAATGCTTGACCTCTCATCTAGAGTGGACTCTCCAGTTGCGACTTCACATCCTTCCTTTCTGGATCTCCCTGATTATGGAGCTTCAACTGATCTGAACTCGGTCACTGGTAAGCTTAAGTCTATTTGTCCCTCTCTTTTCTACTCGCTTACTACCTGGGAAAAATAACTTCTGGACACTGCTATGAACGATGCTCCTTGTGCTCCTCCTCCTCGGTCCGATGTAGCTCATTTCTTTCCCGCTTCGAGTGCTCATTCCCCATCCTCCACTACCTCTTTTCCTGATGGACCTCTGTCCTACCAGCTGACTCTCCCCCGCCACTTTCCTTCTACTGCTTACGCTCCGCTGCTTACCTCTACAGCCTCAACATCAATACCTGCACCCTCTGCTCTTAACACACTCTCCTCCGATCCACCTTACATAGCCCCTCACTGTTCCACCACTCTGCGGGGTACCCCTCCTAAACTTTTCCCTTCTATACACTTGGAGCCATCCAAACTTGGATCCTTGCTACAGAAACTGTGGATGCCACACTTTATGCCAGGGTCTTTTGAAACACAACCGGATGACAACACTCCCAGTGATGTTTTGGACTCTCTCTCACCATCCCTTAAAGAAGTCCATACTCCCTCTCCTATACCTTTCTACCAGGGGATTTCGGCTCATATGCCACACTGCGAGGATGGTTTCTCGGGACACAGGAACAATCTAGACCTTGAACATGGATCGATACACACTTGCTCAAGAGGGATTGACTATGTACACTCGCCTATCAAAACCAGAAGCACCCGCTGCAAAGAGGGGCCTTCCTCATCGACTTTGACTGATTTACCATCACAAAAAACTGACATTGGGGCGCTTAGAGGCATGAAAGTCCTGGCGAGATCCAAATAATGATCTTGCTCTCCCTCGATATCAGAGGGGTGGGGGGCGCCCTTAAATCCTCCGCCTTCATAAGAATTCTCTCTCGGATCTCTCATGATATTATTTTCCTCCAGGAAACCTTGGTTGATGGGTAGAAAGCCAGATTGTTTCTCTCAAAGTTTCGACCCGACTGGCACACATGTGTTATAAATTCGCTGGGAAATTCGGGGGGTTTAGCTGTGATTTGGGACTCTTCTAAGTTTGATCTATTGCGCATCTGTTCGCCAACTCTCTCTGGCATGTTCTAACCACAAAAGGCATTTGGAGCATGGTAATCAAAGATAAGTACCTTCCATACACCTCAATGGCATCATGGCTCCGCTCGACTACCACTTTTTCCAAGACTACCTCTCAGACGTGGAGAAATTGATTAAAATTGGCCCTATGGATCAAACAATGGATCAATTGGAAGCCTGGCTCCGACCACTCTATCAAATTGGGTAAGGATCGCATTTTAGGCCTTGGTTCAGCTCCACACATGTCACTCCCATTATTGATGCAATTGAATTTATTAAATATACATTACCTCTATCAAGCGGCGCATAACCAAGAACATGGGCTCTCATTTATTGGCTGGAAAATTGGACACGAGCTTGAGTTATCTACATAATTGAAGGCATAATGGGATAACTTCTGTCGGGAGCTAACTCGCATAGGCGTCCAACTCCATAATGGAGTGAGGATCAGTTGTTGTGGGCAGGCGGAGATAGCTCGGGCCATACCTCTGTAAAAAACATTTACACGACTATTGTAAACTCAACAATCCATAATAATATAACTGGTTGGTGCAAAAAACTTTGGATTTGGAAAATTCCTCTCAAGATCAACTTTTCAATTGGTTAGCAGACTAAAGCAAAATCCCCACCCGGGATAACTTACTCAGAAAAGGTTGGATGGGCCCAAACATATGTCAACTTTGCTACAGGGAAGCAAAATTTGTACAACATCTCTTCATTCATTGCCCTTTCACTCGCCAAGTCTGGGACAAGATTGCACTCGACCTCAACACTACTTCTGCCTGGAATGGGACCTCCCTTTTAGATTGCTTTTCCCACTGGCATTCCAACGAGCGCAATCACAATTTTTTGCCTCCTTTGGTCAATTGGTTCATCTGGCTGGCCAAAAACAACAAGATTTTTGAAGATATTTCTCCTACGGTCAACTCAATGGTATATAAAACACTTGGCCTGCATCAATTGTGGAAAGGAATTCATCCAGTCAAGGGGACTTTTTTTTTTAAATAAGCCCACACATAGCAGAGGATATCCCTACGGGGTGGTTTGACGGTGCAACCCAACGTTGCAGAACACTAGTGGAGCGGGTGGTTTGATTAAAACAAATACAAACTCGATTTGCATATGAACTTTCAGATGTGGCCCAGGAACCAACATAAGGGTTGAACTATTGGGTGCCTGGGCCACTCTACACTTGGCCACAAGACTAAATATTGATCACCTCCATCTAATTGGCGATTCCATTGTTATCATAGATTGGCTGAATCACAGTGGCATGCTTCAATCGATCACTCTTCTGGATTGGATGGACCACATCAGATTACTTCAACGCCAATTCAAGAAACTCATCTTCACTCATGCTTCGCGAGAATTCAATAGAGATGTAGACCTAATTTCTAAGTCGGCTCTTCAAAAATCTGTAGGCCTGATTACCTACAATCATTGGCTAGATGGCCATGAGAGTCCCTCACATGTGATCAAAATTTTCTAAGTCCAGTGCCATCAGTCCTTGCAAGCAGCTTCAATTATCCTCTTTCTTATTTGTTTCCATGGTGCAACCCTCTCGATATTCTCTTCTAATCATCACTTTCTTTTCTTTTCTAACTTGTTGTTCAATTTTTCATCATTACTTGTAGTGCAACTCTTCCTCCATTGAATTTGATCGTCCAATTGTTGGACAAAGACACTCTTGGCTAGCTCCTTCTTTTCTGTTGATGTATTCAGTTTTGAGAACACATTATATTTCTTAATATAATTGAGTAATTTTTTCTGTTGGAAAAAAAACACTGTTTCTTTCGTGTATAACAAGGAATTTAACTTTTGTGTGATACATCAAAAGATGTTTGCGATCTGCGATTAGAACATTGTGTATCGCAACAAAACACATTTTAGAGCGAGACATCACGATGGTGAAACTTTTTTGAGATGCAAATCAACAAAACTTCCTGTCAAATGAACATAAATTGTTGGTTCGTGCAACACCATGCAACGAAGAAAACATTCCAATGGTCTGATGAAGCAAACTTTGTCTTTGAAAATAATAAAATAAATTTCTTGGAAGCTTCCCATTGTAACAATGCTTAAAACTTTTCGGTGGTGTGATGTTTTGCACCAAATTTTACTTTCGTGCGATACATTGCTCTTCCTTAGATTTTCTACCATTGCACAGTGTCCAAAATTATGTCCCATCAAATATTTTATGAAATGTAATTCATAAACACACATATTACAAAGTTTCTTGCTACACATAACATAAAATCTTCTTGAAGCCACATGTTGCACCGAAGTCTTTAAAAGATGCACCCAAATTTATAAAAGATGAAATATACATCAAACCAAATATTTTTTTAACTACAATACACATGAAACCAAAGTGTGCACAAACCTTTTAACAACATACCTTTTGCACCTTTAGAAGCAATTACTAATTAAAAAATATACACCTAATAACATCCAATCTACAATTAAAAAATATTTAGACTCATATTCTTTTCATAGAAAAAGTAAGGAAGTACATAAACAAAGAGATCATGCAAGTGAAATTTATTTATTATATTATAAAAATATTTTTAATAATATAATAATGAAGTAAGTTAAAAGGTTTACAAATTCAATAATTTTTATCAAAATTTTTTCTTATTTTGATGAAATTTTTATCATATATTATAGTTTCATAAAATAAATTTTTATCCTATATTATAATTTCATATGATTGATATGAACTTAACTTTAATATTGGAATTTTGATCTTAAAGATTTTAATCTATTTTAAGAATACCTAAATTGTAGAATTAAAAAAAAATAAATTAATAAAAAAATTTAATTTATACACGTTTTAACTCATTTTATTTTGTTTGTTTATTTAAGTGGTCTAAACTAATCTTGAGATATTACAAAATAACTTAAGAATCAAGTTAACGCGGAATCACATCCGAAAAAGATTAAAACTATTCATGATTTGTATATTGCTTTGTTAGCTTATTTAAATTAATAATGAAATATTATAATATAAAAACCAAATTAATATGAAATCACACGTTATAAAGTTTTTAATTATCTATTTAAATAAAAATATATATTCGTCAACGTTTACACCTAATAAATATTCCATCTTACCAAAAACAATATGTTGACAGCTAAAAAAAAATCCTATTAATATATTTAAAAGATCTTATTAATTATTAAAATTATTTAAAAAAATATAAAACATCTTCTATTATTTATAATTTTTATTTGAAAGATCTGATTAATTATTAAAATTGTTTTAAAAAATAGAAAACATCTTCTATCATTTATAATTTTTAATAAAACATCTTCTATTATTTATAATTTTTATTTGAAAGATCTGATTAATTATTAAAATTGTTTTAAAAAATTGAAAACATCTTCTATCATTTATAATTTTTATTTGAGTTTTCGTTAAACATTCGTTTCCTGAAGCTACGTATTAATTTTTTGCCGCCATCGTTTCGTGTGAATATTTTACTAATCATTACACAAACACACTTAAAAAAATAAAAATACAAACATATTTATTTATATTAAATAAAAAAGTATATTATTATTTGAATTTTTTTTTAATTTTATTGGAATTAGGTTATATAATATTTGGTCAAATTGTAATTTATTGTTGAAATTGCATTTTTGAATATATAAATGGATTTAACTTCCTCAAAAAATTATGTTGTATTATTATACAATCTTAACAATTGATATATTCAATTCCAACAATTTTTTTGAACTTTTAACCAGATTTTGGATAAAAATGATAAAAAAAAAAAGTAATTAAAAAATTCAAATCTTAACATATATTTATTAGTTAATATTATTACTATAATAATATATTTTTATTGGAAGTTTTTATCTCACATCATTATTTACTATGTTTTTATCAATGTGTATTTGATTTGTTTATTAAAAAAAATTCACATGTATAACAACAATTATGAGATAACAATGGTGTATGAGGCTATCTATAGCCAAAAAACTTGCCTAATCTAAAATCTCATGTTAAAATTACAATGTGATAGTGTCCAACCATACTACAACACTGATAATTCCATGATCACGCCTTGATCACGCCTTCTAGTTCTCCTCTCGATATGAGATTTATTTCTCATAACAATTTTGAGATAAAGGGAGTTTGTGGGGCATTCCTTACACTTAAAGTTTTGCTAACTTGGAAGCTCACTTTAGGGTGTAAGGTTTGGGATACAAGTTCTTGATTAGATTTATACAACCCCTTTCCAAATATGATCATTATTGAGTGTATTAATGTCATTGATACACAAAAGTGTTAGAGATTGACTAAGTCCATCATTAGAGGAGTGTGCATAACAAGAGTTCAATTCCAACAATTCTTTTGAACTTTTGACCGGATTTTAAACAAAAATGGTGAAAAAAAATGTGGCTAAAAAGTCCAAATCTTAACATGTTTATTAGTTAATATTATTACTATAATAATATATTTTTATTGGAGGTTTTTATCTCACATCATTATTTACTATGTTTTTATCAGTGTATATTTGGTTTGTATATTGCAAAGAACTTCACATTTTTAGCAATTATGAGATAACAATGGTTTATGGGGCATTATCTATAGCAAAAACTTGCCTAATCTAAAATCTCATGTTAAAAGTACAAATTTCAAATTGATGTGATAGTGCCCAACCATACTCCAACACTGATAATACCATGATCAAGCCTTCTAGTTCTCCTTTCAATATGAGAGTTATTTCTCGTAACAATTTTGAGATAAAGGGAGTTTGTGGGGCATTCCTTACACTCAAGCTTTGCTAACTTGGAAACTCACTTTAGGGTGCAAGGTTTGGGATACATGTCCTTGGTTAAATTTATACAACCCCCTTCCAAATATGATCATTATCGAGCGTATCAATGTTATTAATATACAAAAATGTTAAAGATTGACTAAGTCCATCATTAAAGGAGTTGTGCTTGACAAGAGTTCATTCCAAAGATTGTTTAAGTATGAGTGCAAAGCTTAAATAGGTGCATACTGAATTGAGTAAGCACAATGCTTGTGTTGAGTGTTCAAAAACCTTAGTGCACATAAGAGAAACACATGAATCCCAAGCACATGACATGAGTGCGGTGCATGAGTCTTAGAAGCAAGCCACAACTTGAAATAAGGTGAATCTAATGATGGTGGGGTGCACTTGAATGACATGGATAAACAACACAACAAATCGTTACAAGGCAAGCTTAATCATCATAACATAGTATCGCATCTCCTTTCTCTATCTCTTTGTGCTATTAGCACATGTATACTAATGTGTTATTGAGGTATGAAAATATGGAACATGAAATGCTTTGTATTTCCTAAGTCATGTATTATGTATACATTTCTCTTATATTGTAATTAAGTTGATGTTTTACATGATTTTCAATAGATGGTTCTTGATATCAACTTCATATTATTTATTTATATCATTGTTGTAGATACTTACATCTTAATGAAATATGAAATATTAAAGTTAAATGTTATTTATTTATGAAATATTAAAGTTAAAAGTTATTTATTTATATCATTGTTGTAGATACTTACATCTTAATGAAATATTAAAGTTAATATTTCATCCATAAGAAATTTGTGTCAATTATTATATATGTTGTTATATTATCTTATTGTACTGCCCCTAGGCAGTATACATAGTGATGAGTTCACTTTGACTACTCTATTAATTTGGGTTGACTTTAAATTTTTTGTAAAAAACTTAATGTGTAACATAACAAACTCAAAATTTTATTTTTTAATATGTAAAAAAAACTAAATTTTCTTACATTTCATTGGTTGATAACTTTATAGTGTTATTGCAGCCTTCACGTATTTCGAGATCAGAATTAACTCAATGACATGACAGATTGGGTAAGGGTAAGTTGAATTTATATTTTATATTTATATTTAATAATTTTATATTTATATTTAATAATTTATGGTCAAGTTTTCATGGTAGACTGAGGAGGCAGTACGCGCAGCGCGCAGCCTCACTGCCTTGTTTATGTTTGTTTGAATAACTTTATTAATTGTTATGTCGTAACATAACAATTTTGTATGTAAGATAAAGGTATTGCAGTGGTAGTGATGAAAGCATTAATTCTACCATGTGCACTTTATCTTGAAGAAGTTATGTCATGTGGGTCTTCTATGACAAGTTATTATTACAATTGTATGTTTTTATTATGATTTTGCGAATCTCTACAAAGGTAGTAACCTTCCTTGTGGGACTCTCTTGTGGGTATGTTTTTAAAAGTTTTGGCCTTTGTTACCTTAAAATGTTTTTGCTAGCATTGGTTTGTGTGATGTTGACATTAGCTTAGGGGTTATAGTAGCAACTAATCAGATTTGAATCTAGGTCTTACTTAGATAATCTCAACCAGTTACCGATTCCTCTAGATCTAAAACAAAAGTACTAAACTTCCTACCTACATAATGAATGATTGGTTGTGACATGCTTGCTTGCTCACAGACTAGTATTTACCCGTTTTTTCCATTTTTAATTGTCAAATACAACAATTTTTAAATTTACAAGTCATTAATGACGTTCACAATTTTTTTGAAATCTTCAATTTGACTGACAAATAAAAAATTTGCCCCTCTCTCTATATATAATAATAACAATATATTATATAATAATAATATAGAATATAATATAATAACAATTTCCTAAATTTGAATGATGATTTTTGTGTAAAGTATACATTATACAAGTTATAACTTCTATAGCAAAAGCCATGCATAGTACATGTTACAAATTCAATAGCAGCACAAAACTTATGAAAATTGTCTTCGTTTGGCTAAAGCTAGAAAATGCCTTCTTGCACACTTATTTTCTCATTATATTTAGTTTTTGAGAATCCACATTTAAATACCTTCCCACATGTTTTTAATGTCTTCTTGATAATAAGAATAAACATGGGTGAGAGTGGCTCTCACAAGCTCTATTTTATTTCATTTCAGAAAACATTAGTAGTTGCTATTTAAAAAAGAAAATCCAAAATAATTCAACAATATTTATTATTTCATTATATTAATAATGATAATTATTTCAAAAATTTCAATGCATAACTTTTATTATTATTTTTACAACAACCATTAGTAACTCTTTTTTTCCTTTTCTTCTAAGAGGTAGTTATCTTGGCATCATTGCATACATACAATGATTAGATCTATGGGAATTGAAACATATAAAGAAGTTAGAACCTCTTATTTGATGATTTTCAAAATTAAAATTATGTACAAGATAGTATATCATAATAATAACTTTACAAAAACACACATAATAAAAACCCATCATAAAAAAATTACTTGACGATAGGAATGCTCGTCAAATTTATACCCTACTTACTCATTTATCCTGTTCATTCTCTATATTAGCATATTTGCATATGAATTATAACCATTAAATACATTTATGAAATTTTTTAATTTTTTTTTTATCACTATACAATCTTCTCTTCTCCTATCCCACATTAACAAGGGCAAAGGGTCGAAGAGATCCACAAAACTATCGAACAGGGTTTTGAAGGTCCAAGACACGGAGTTCGTCGTTGGCCGTCTCCGCCTACAAAAACGCGCCAAAAAGTTTTGAGTTCTCGATTGATTTGTTTTGGTCTGGTTTTATTCACACACTGCGAGTTGGGAGAGGCCGAGTTTGCTTTTGAAGGGCGAGTTTGTACAGGGAAAATCGTGGCAGCATCTGTGGGTATCATACTTCAACAAAGGATACGAGTTATGACTGAGTGAAGGGCGATTTGTATGGGAAAACTGATTTTACTTGTTGCTGAGCTATATTTCTGACTGGAGGTAGATTGTTTCCATGTCTTGGGACTGCTTTGCACTAAAGAGAAGGGTTTGCTGGTTGTTGGGCGTATTGTATCAATTCTAGGCGCATTCCTTGATTGTTGGGCGGTCCATCTATTTGTTGAAATCGTGTTCCATCATTCCTGAGTGTCATACTATTGCTGGGCGCACCTCTCTAGTTCACACAGGCCTGTTATATATATCAGTTCGTTGTTGTAAGCTCAAGCTGAGTGCCACCATCGATATTGCTACTACAATCTCCATTTATTGGGCCAGGTTCCTTTTATCTTTGCTGCAGAAAACTTACATGTGTTTATTGAAGTTATTCGCTGCACCATATTGTTAAATTGCATGCTATATCAGTTGTGTATTGTTACACATTTTCTCCAGATGATAAATAAAAAGGAAGCAGTGATTTTTGGGTTTATTTAACCTTGTGAATGTCATAATAGTGAGGGGTTAAGCATAAAACAGAGGGTCAGTTTTAGGAAGAGACTTTGATTTCTCTTAATAGCATCATGACAATGGGACAATAAACTTTAGAACTAGTGGAAACAAATGATATAGGGCAAGTGAAAATTGCGTCATTAGCCAAAACTGAAAAGTGGGTTTGGGTTAATGCCAAATAGTACCGGGGCATTTTAAAACGAAGACTAGCTCGTCTGAAATGGGAGTAGACAAGGAGAAAAATATCTCAAAGGGAAAGTACTTGGGTCCTTCGCAAGAAACAACATTCAAACAAGTCCTCTTTGCAAGTACGTGGCAACAAGTCTAAAGGAAAAGGAAAAGTCATTGATGATTATGCCTTATATAGTCCTACATCCACACCTCTCACTTGGTCATCTGATCTTTATGTGAAAGAACTGTTAAAGGTAAAAGAGAGGTTGGAAGCAGTAGAAGCT
>WSFP011555332.1:0-11190 GCA_009831015.1 Picea engelmannii
CATTATTCCACAATTAAGCATGGGTTCTCTAACCATACTTCTAGGATAACTCAATCCGCAAAGCGTCTTCCCGTGAGGGATTTCACCATAAGGGGACCACTTTGGAGTTCATCCATTTGTACTTCTTATCAACCATGACAAGACAATAATGAGACATCTTTACATCAAACAAACTTGGGTCCATTACTCAAACCTTTGTGCTACCGGGCTTTCTTCAACGATTGTCATGAATGACAACCAACCTTAATCAACAATCTCCCCCTTTGGCATTGATGGAAACATTCTGATGCAATACTGAAATCACATCACTCATGCTCCCCTTAGAACCATGCCTCTGTCCTCTGCATCTTTGTGACCATTGATCCCCCTGGAACCATGTCTCTATCCTCTGCAACTTATAAATTTCTCCCCCTTTGCCATCAATGGAAAATGTATCTTTCCATCCGAGGTTGCTACCCCTGACTAAACTATCCTCTTTATGGTGCTTCCTCGTGTACATCTAAGACATATAAGATAAGCATTCAAAAGAATTCATTTTGGAGTAGAAATAACTTCGAGTCTCTGGCGAAGATACTCAAAGGCTTCCCGTGGAAGTGGTTTTGTAAAGATGTTTGCCACTTGTTCTTTTGTGCCCACATACTCAACTCTGATGTTCTTTTCTACAACTTGTTCCCGTAGAAAGTGATATTTTATTGGAATGTGCTTTGTCTTGGAGTGCATCACCGGGTTCTTTGACATACTGATGACGCTTGTATTATCACAATAGATTGGAATGGGCTCATCATACTCAACTTGTATATCTGTCAGAGTTTGTTTCATCCAAAGAACCTATGTACAACATGTTGTTGCTGCAATATACTATGCCTCGGATGTAGATAAAGATACTGATGATTATTTATTGCTTAGCCATGATACTAAACACTCACCTCAGTAGAACGTTGTTCCACTGGTGCTTCATCGGTCATCAACACAACCTGCCCAATCTGCATCTGTGTAGACAATAAGTGATAGATCATTTCCTTTTGGATAGCATAATCCAAACTCTTTTGTTCCTTTGACATATCTAAAAATCCTCTTCACTGCTAATACATGTGATTCCATTGGTGCTACTTGAAATCGTGCCACCTGTCCAACTGCCTGCATTACATCTGGTCTGGATGTTGTCACATATAGTAGGCTACCAATCATTTACATGTATTGCCTCTGATCTGTAGACTTTGAATCATCATCTTTGTTTAACTTGCAACTGGTTTGCATGAGAGTGATAATTGGTTTGCAATCTTCCATTCCGAACCTCTTTAGCATTTCTCTGATATACTTGGTTTGAGAAATAAAAATTCCTTGGTGGCTTTGATGTATCTGAAGTCCCAGAAAGAAGGATAGTTTTCCAAGTAATGACATTTCAAATTCATTATGCATATCCTTTGCAAATTCTTGGCTTAACATGTCATCATCACTACCAAAAATAATATCATCAACATAAACTTCAATCAATAAAATACTATCTTGACTTACCTTGATGTAGAGGTTGTTGTCTGCACTTCATTTTCTGAACTCTGTTTGTTGTATATATTTATCCAGTCTAGAGTACCATGCTCTAGGAGCCTGTTTTAGACTATACAAGGCCTTCTTTAATTTACACACATAATCTACGTTCTATGACAACTAAAATCCTTTTGGCTGTTTAATGTAGACTTCTTCTTCAAGTTCCCCATTCATAAAAGTTGATTTTACATCCATTTGATACACTTTATTATTTTTGGAGCATGCATAAGCTAAAAAAAATCGGATTGCTTCCATTCTGGAAACTGGGGCAAATGTCTCTTCAAAGTCGATTCCTTCAACCTGTGGATATCCTTTACATACCAACCTAGCTTTGTTCCTTGTAACATGTCCATCTTCATTCAATTTATTCCTATATACCCACTTTGTGTCGATCACATTCTTATCCTTTGGTCTTGGAACCAATTCCCAAGTATCATTTTTCTTTATTTGATCCAATTATTCATCCATGGCCTTATTCCAAAATTCATCCTTGTTGACCTCTTCAAAACAGGTTGGTTCAATTGTAGATGAGAGTGCTAGGTGCGTTTGTTCTGGTGAACGGATTCTTCTTCTAGTCTCAACTCCTGCATCTTTTTTTTCGATAATTTGATCTGAAGGATGATTCTTATGTACTCGTCTGCTAGGTGTCTTTGGAGGCACTTGCTGAACTTGCTCTTATGCTTCTGTCAAATCTTCTTCATCTTCCCCTTCTACTTCCTTTTCATCTTTTGCTTCTTCTTCGTAAAGCTGTTCCATTGATTCATTTTCTTCTTCCTTTAATTCTTGTCTACCTGTTTCATCAATTGTTACGTTGATGCTTTTCACAACTTTGTTCAATCTTAGGTTGTAACACTTGTTTTTCTTTCCTTGTACTTGAGTAACCAACAAGTACTCCTTTGTCCACACGAGAGTCAAACTTTCCCATTCTGCCATCTTCTCTTTTGATGTAACATTTGCTCCCAAAAACTCTGAAGTGCTTCACATTTGTTGGTCTTCCTTTCCATAGCTCGTAGGGAGTTTTGTCAGTGTTGTTTATGAGCATTACTTTGTTTTGAACGTGAACCGATGTATGCATTGCCAGTGTCCAAAAAATATATGTCAATTTGGAATCCATTAGAATTGTTCGAGCCGTTTCATGTATTGTCATGTTCTTTCTTTCAACAACTCCATTTTGTTGAGGTGTCCTAGCAATAGAGAATTGCCTTTTTATTCCATGACTGTTGCAGTAGTCCATAAATTCCTTTGAAGTGAACTCTCATCCATTATCAGATCTCAAGCATTTGATTTTTGAATCCATTTCATTTTCAACCATTTCCTTGTAGATCTTGAAGTTTTCAAAACTTCTGACTTATTCTTGAGAAAGCAAACTGCAGTCATTCTTATATAATAATCAACTAATAACATAAAATATTTCTCACCTTTTAAACCCTTTGTTGTAGTTGGTCCAAGTAGATCGGTATGCACAAATTATAGTGGTCTTGTCGTTGAATATTCCATTGATTTGAATTTGGTATTTGTTTGCTTTCCTTGTTGACAATGCTTGCATAAGGTGTTGGTTGGTTTCGTGATCTGGGGCATTTCTCTGATTGGTTCTCTTTTGCTGACTTTGACAAGGTTATCAAAATGTATGTGACCCATTCTTCTGTGCCATAGCCAACTTTCATCTTCCTTTCATAGACAACACTTTTCATTTCCAATTTCACTTAACACATATATGTTGCTTGAAGTTCTTGCAATTGTAGCAATGAATTTTCCTGAACCTTATTTTCTTATCTTGCACTTTGTGAATCAAAAGTAACTTTATGACCTTGGTTACACATTTGACTCACACTCAGAAGATTATGTTTCATATCTTCTACTAGTAGAACATTTTCTGCATTTGTATTCTTGTTTCCAATTCTGACTGTGCCTTTTCCAATGATTTTAGCTGAATCGTCATTTCCGAAGGAGACTGATCGATCTCTTTCCTTTCTTAAAGTAATAAACCCGTCTCTATCACATGTCATGTGTTTTGAAAAACCAATGTCAACATACCAACCATGTTTCTTCTTCTTAGCTTGTAGAGCGAGTGTGCATTCTTCATTGCTATTCTGATTATGCTTTCTTATCCATGTCATTTTCTAAGGTTCATGTATGTGACTGTTGTTATTCTGTTGCAGTTCTCTAGGAGGGACTGTCATTCTGCAATCTTTAGTCATGTGTCCAAAGTTGTTACATCTGTAACATTCCACGTCAGTGCTCAAGGATTCAAACCTGTTGTAACTTCTTCTCTGTGTTTCACTAGGCCTTCTTGGATAATCCTTTTGTGTATGACTTTCAAAGTTGTTTATGTTCATGTTGTTAACTTTTCAATTCACAATTTTATGTCCAAAATTATTACATGCATAACATAAAACAAAAAATATAGTTTGATACCTAGGAGTTGAAGATCTTCTGAAAGGAGGTACTCTTATGAATTCTTCTTCTTCCTGAGGCCTATCTGTCGGTTGGTGATTCTGAAATCTGAATCTTCTCGGTGGAGGAGTGTCCCTGTAATCTTCCTTGTAGATCTTCCTATCCCCTTTTATTGTTTCTGCATAGCTTTTTGGATATGTTTCTTGCTCTATTGTTTTGGAGCTTGATTTCTTTTCTGTCTGATTGTATCCAAGTCCGGACTTGTCATGATGAGGTTTTTGACTGCTGATATTATCATCCAAAACTTTTGAGTTGTTCTGCATATTTTTCTTTTGAAGATCGTTTCTTAATGTGAAAATCTTTGCTTCCAAATTTCCAATGATCCTGTCTTTTTCTTCTAGTTGTTCTTTGAATGTTTCTTCAATTCTTTTATATGCTTCTATTTGAACCTTCAAATTTGTGATCATTTGTTCTAGTTCTTGAGTGTTTTATTTCTTGTCTAGTTTTGCTTGTAGTTTCTTGGTTTTCTTCTTTTCTCTTCCGATAACTTCTATGGCACACATCAATTCTTCTCGATAGTCAACTTCTGCCTCTTCATATTCTTCTTCGAAGTCTTCTTTATCAGAGTCTTCTACTGCCATGAATAGAACTTTTTCTATCTCACTGTCACTGACTTCATCTTCATCTGATGATGAGATGTCGTCTTTGGTGCATAAGCTTTTCTTGAAAACTTTATTTGTCATTCTTTTTCTTTTATATGTTTGTTTTCTATTTGAGTAACATTCATCATTTCTTTTTTTCTTATGAGGACATTTGTTAGCAAAATGACCAATACCATCACAATTAAAACAAATCAAAGGAAGCTTACCTCTATACCTATCATTGCTTCCCTTGTTCAATATTTTGACAAAGTTGGCCACTTCTTCATCATCTTTCGAGACGTCACTGTTGATGCTAAGTTGTTTTTCTTTTTGCTTTGACTTTTTGGACGCTTTGAAGGTTGCTTCTTTTGTATCCAGATTTTTCTGTTCAGTTCTCATTTCATATGCTATGAAGATTCCATGTAATTCATCCATGCTTATTGAGTTCAGATTTGCTCTTTCTTCTAGTGTTGATATCTTAGGGTCAAATCTCATAGAAAGAGATCTTAGTACCTTTTGAACAATTACAGATTCTTCGATTTATTCTCCCAATCCTATGATTGCATTTACTATTTCATCAACTCGTAAAACGCAAGCTGCAATATTCTCATCTTCCTTCATCTTAAGTTGTTCGAACTAATCTCTGTAAGTTTGAAGCTTTGCTACTTTGACTTTTGAATATCCTTCATAAATATTTCGAAGTTTGTCCCAAATTGATTTAGCGGATTTACAATGTGCAACTTTGGTGAATATCGTTTCACTAAGACCATTCAGAAGTGAATTTGTGGCTTTGGAATTATTCTGACCGAGTTTCACTGCTTTGTCGTTTGTTGGCGGAACTGCTGGTACTGTGTATCCATCTACAATTGATTGTTAAATTTCAAATCCTTGTGCCTGTATATATGTCTTCATCCTTATGCTCCAAAATGCATACTTTTGTCCATCAAATTGTGGTATTCCATTTTTATACAAGTTGTTGCTCTCCATGATCTTCCTTTCAGTGGTTAAATTGATTTCTGAAGGAACCCACTCTGATACCAATTGTTGGATTACTGAGAGGGGGGTGATTCAGTAATAGAGCAATTTAATCATTTTTAACCATATATTGCAAGTGTTATATCAATGTAGCATTATCATCCAATAATTGCAGAGTAAATAAACAATGAACAAATGAGCAATCATACACATACATAGTACACCAACGTTTTTACATGGAAACACAAAGCGAGAGAAAACCACTTAATGCTTTTTCTTATATGTCTTGAAGAATTACATTCATTGGAAGCACCAACTTCCTTTGTTTTCCAGATGCAACTGGAAGGAGGCATCAACCCCCTAGTTTCTCGGGCTACAACTGGAGGGAAGCTCCAACTCCCCAATTCTCTGGCTACAACCAAAAGGAGGCTACAACCCCCTAAGTTCTCCGACTACAACCAAAAGGAGGCTACAACCACCTGTCCTTGCCTCGTCCAACCACCCTGAAATATAAATGCCAAATGTAGATAACCTGTCACTGTCACTGAATCAACCACTACCACTATCAACCTGTCATTGTCAACCTGTACCAATAACCTATAACAACCTGTACCAATCAACCTACACCAAACAACCTGTACCAATAACCTGAACCAACATGTACCACGCATCAACCTTGACTCATCAAGATGTACCAACATCATCAACTATACACCTCATGTATGTGCCAACTCATCAACTATACACCTCATATATGTTCCAAATCATCCACTATACACCTCATGTATATGCCAACTCATCAACTACTTGTCTCAACCATGTACCCAACATGTACCTCAACCATATACCAAAGACATACACCAATGTAACCATAAAAAGTTATCTAACAATTCATCACTCTATCCATAAACCAAATACCATAAACCCTTACATCAAACCATGTGCCACAACCTCACTGTTATGTAGCCTCAAGCTAAACCAACAACTTCATCAACACATCATAACCAAAAGACTAATACCCATATGCCAAATACCAACAACAAAATACCAATTGTATCCCTCAACAAATCTGATATATGCAGCAATACTGAACATCCAATACCATCTCAAGAGCTAAACCCTAGATCACTAAACATACCTCAAACAAGATGTGCCATATCTCTCATAAATAGACCCCAACCATGTTGATGCCGCGATTTTTCTGCCGCACTTTTTCTACTGCGATTTTTCTGCCGCACTTTTTCTACTGCAATTTTTTTCTATCAATAATACCTACCCAAATAACCTTTCACAAAAATAGATACTCAATGATATTCAAGTTTGTTTAAATGAGAGAGCTTTGTCTCTTATTTATACTTTTATGTAGCATTACACTTTCCTTATTTTAGGGAGTTCTCCATTTACTTTATTATTTAAATAATTTCTTTTGCAAACACTTGACTTTTGGGGGCTTCTATATGACTCATGAGGGTTTCTTGAACTTCATATGGCCATAAATATCTAACCGTGAGGAGTTATGTGACGTTCCACATACCACCGGAAATGTCATGACAAACACTATCCATCTAGGATAGTTTCACTAACAAATTCATTGACCTTCATCTCATTATTCCACAATTAAGCATGGATTATCTAACCATACTTCTAGGATAACTCAATCCACAAAGCATCTTCCYGTGAGAGCTTTCACCATAAGGGGACCACTTTGGAGTTCATCCATTTGTACTTCTTATCAACCATGACAAGACAATAATGAGTCATCTTTACATCAAACAAACTTGGGTCCATTACCCAAACCTTTGTGCTACCGGGCTTTCTTCAAGGGTTGACATCAATGACAACCAACCTTAATCAACAAATATGTATAAGAGATATTCAAAATAACATGTAGGATTCACCATTGGAGGATCTATCCTCCTCCTCATCAGACTACGAATCAGACCTTAAAACAATTTAACCATATTGTTGTTATTGAATTGGTTGATCAAATTACAAAAAAAATTGATCTGGAAATTGCACGAATAGAGAAGATCGAGGAAAGAGAGTTGCAATAAAACTACTTCAGATCTGAAAACATACCAATTCTTTTGTTGTCCAAGTTACCCAAATGCAGAAAAATACACGCCAGAAACTCATTTTAAGGCAAAATTGAGTGCTTCTTAAGGGAGACGACGTATTTTTACCTTTTTTACCATAATATACCTTCAAAGTTTCATTTTGATGAAGAAAAGACCCAATTGTGCAAAAATATTGAATTCTAGTTTTTCTTTGTGCACAATTGTAAAAAAATAGAAATCTTCCTTAAAAACTTGTTCATGTATTCTTCCTTGTGCATTTTCGAAAAATTTAGCCTAAGTTCTACTCAATTAATTATATTCTATAGAAAACCCATGTCTCATATTTTCTTGGTTTTACCTTGGTTGTCTGCAAATGACGTGCAAAAACTATCCTTGTAGCAAATTTCATTGTTTTGAAATTACCAAGTTTGATTTTTTAACTTTAAGATAGAACACTCCTTATTTATTTTGAAGTATATTCAATAGGAATCAAACCATCTCATAGACTTTGTGCACAAAACCCATGTGGCCAAATTTGATCTAAAGTGGCACGGGTATACCAACCAATCAAATGGCTACGAGAATTTGAAAAATGATTGCTACATGAATTCATGTAGCTACTGAAATATGTCTTTGACTTTACTTTGACTGCTTTCCCCTGAGCACCCAATTTGAATTTACTATGATCTAAGAGGTTTCAAAACATGTCCTAGATGTATAGAACAACCTCCCATTGGTATATTTGGATTCTAAGTTGGGCTCTTATGAAAACCAATGACGGTGCTAATTTTTCTATAGAAACAACAAATATGTATGCAAGCAACATTTTTACATGGGAATCCTCCAAGAAGTTGAAGCATCATATGAGCATGAGAAAATGGTATTTAAAATGTATAAATAACGATCCCCTCTCCCCCCCCAAGTAAAGGTGTTTTCTATCCTTGAATTTTTTTGGCAAACTAGGAAGGGCATATGTGGACATCAAAAATATTATGTAGGCATAGGGAATTTTCCAAATACATTTCTTCTAAAATTCAAGGAATTATTGATTAAATATTAGAAAACAACATACCTGCACCTACATGAGAAGTTCATGAATTATGCATCCAGAGATCTTGTGATAATGAAGGAATCTTTTGGCTGCTACTGCTACTACTGGATCATGGATATGAAATGAAACAATCTGATCTGAATCGCGTTGCCTTCTCCCTCTTCATTGGGGGAACATAGGGTAAAATATGAAACTGGAACCTCTGTACATTCTTATTGTTGGAACTAATCTACTGAAGACAAACTTTTTATTTGAAAATTTTGGAAGCTATAAACTGTTGTTAGTGATATGAAACCATAAAGTTTTCAATTGTATCCAAACTTGTGGTACAATTTTATCCAAGTGAATGAATTTGGTGAATGAACATGGGAAGAATTTGTTGGAATATCGATCATTGATGGATATCGTTAACCAACACAAGACAACTTATTGTTAATGAAAATGAGCATCAAGGTACCGTAGTACATTCTAACATGTATGAATAGATGTGTTGAAGTTGAGTCACCTTCAGAATCTGTCAATCATGAGACATTGATGAATTCCCACTATTGACAATGAGGAGGTCTGCCACTAATGTATGTAAGTCCCAAGGTACTATAATATATTTCTAATCTTGATCCTAGATAAGGCGTTGAAATTGATGGGATAATATTTGTTGGAAGGAAGGCCTTAAGGAATACCACATCATCCAACTCGAGCATAAAACAAAAATGATTTTGAAGAACCATAAATGAAAGATTTTCACTATCAAGTAGGAATTTATTTGGAAAAAGGAAAAGGACAGTGAGGTAACTCAGTATTGTAAGTGAATTGAGTGACATAGTTGCATGGGTTAGGGGTGTATGGAGCAGGGAAGTATGGTAAGCTTGTGAATGGAAATGGGTTGAAGTCATGATCTAGTAGTAGTGGTAAGATGAAAAGTTTAAGGTTCACTACATAATCAAATGAAAGTTTTAACTTCAACATACATGAATTGTTAAGAGGGGGAAAAAATGAATGAGCATACCATGACATAAAAGTGGATGACACAATAAATAGTAGGCTTATGGGAAGCTACATTTGGTATTAATGGCATGATGAATGTGACATGACATGGTATGGATTTGATTTATCTTTGGTACTGATCTTCATTAACCTTCATCTTAATCTCGATCCATCTTGAAATTTTCGATATTGTTGGTATTGTTGGTCAACAAATGAAACATTTATAGCAAGCTTCAAGGAAATTATTCTTTGAATATGGCTTGTTCAACATTACTTGCTTAGCTTGGATGTCACCCTTGTTCATGATTCTTCAAAATTTGATTTTTGAAAACCACTCGTCCATCGATTTTACCCCTTGGATTATCCCGGGACCTGCAAAAACCAAGCATTTTCCTGCAGTAAAACATGGGATGATGGGGGAAGAAAGGCGATTGGTCTTTATTCTTCCAGGAAACATGCAAAATAAATACAAACAATGCAACTAAAATTCATCAAAGAAAAATTCATATTTTTACCTGCTGATAAGTGTTGGCCAGCTAGACTACCCGACAATGTTTTGTTGATAAAATCTTCGTTCGAAGTCCAATTGGAGTGATTCAAAAGTTATATTGAAGTGGATTCATAGGGATATCTCCAATATTAATAGATTTTTAAAGTTATTTGTATTGGTATACTAAACATACTGAGGAACAACTTGCTTGCTAGAGTTGTTTATGAATTTCTGCCTAGACCAACAATTAGTATTTTGAACCTAGATTTCTCATTTGATGTCGGTTCGATGTGATTCTACTTGGAGATTAAAGTAGATTCATTTATATATCTCCATTAGAAATAAGTTTTAAGATTAATTTGATTTGGTATGCTAGATTTGCTTGTGAACAGTCAAGATGCAAATTTCCTATGATGCAAATTTTATGACCAACGGTCAATAATTTGGTGATAACTTTTTCGTCTGAAACCCAAATGAAGTGATTCAAGTTAGGTGGAAACTAAATTTAGAGGGCTATCTTTCATAGAAACAGTTTTTAAAAATTCTCAATTTTATTCCCTCAAATCTTGAATGTCCCAACCCTTTTTAGAGAGTTTTTCAAAGTCAATTTACTACAAAATTTAAAAATGACCATTTTTCAAAAAAAAAAATGTGATTTAAATATGTGAGATTGTTGATGGGGATATTGATTATGATGTGATAAGTTCATTCCCTAAAAGTCTCCAATACCCATCTTTAGATCTTAAATATGGCCTTGATGGATTTGTAGCAAATGTCACTTTATAATGCAAATTTGGACAAGAAAGAATCAATATTGTACCTTGAAGTGTTTGATTGTATTTTTGAAAAACTCTTATCCTTCAGATGCATCTCTTATTCCGTAGATCTTCATGCCAATAGGTTAGTGGATGGAGTGGTTCTTACTGCACCACAAGTGAAAAACAATTGAAATAATTTATCAAGAAATATATCTAAATCTATTCATCCATTCTATTTATCATTATTTAAATTCGGTGAAAGAGATACTCACTACAAGACTACTTATAATGAATG
>WSFP011555335.1:0-11190 GCA_009831015.1 Picea engelmannii
CCCAATAAGCTCCTCAAGGCTGCTCCTCAAAAATCAATGCTGCTCCAAAACCCAAAACCTCCAAAATGCTTCCAAATGCTCCCAAATGATGAATGAGAGAGGTGTGAGGCTCTTAGAGGGGGCTGCTATGCCTTTATAACATTTTGTTAGGGTTTAGTAGGGTTAAAGATTTAGAAAAAACAAAAAAATATAAGTTTTTGGCATCCGCGGGCGTGATTTGGCAAAACAGAACCGAACCGGCCGATTTAAGACGGAACCGGCCGGTTTGGTATTGAACCGGCCGGTTCGGTACCAAACCGGTCGGTTCTGTCTTAAACCGGTTGGCCGGTTCAGTTTTTCTACCGGTTCGACCCGGTCCGTCATCTAACCAGTCAAACCGGTCGGTTTCGGTTTCGGTTTGGCGGTTTTTAAAACTATGATTTGTATAGCCCACCAACTCCACTCCATCTCCTTGAGCATACCTCAAACCATACTCAACTGTGTTACATAGGTACCTCAATATATGTTTCATTGCTGTCCAATGCGCTCTCCTTGGTTCCACCATGAATTGACTGAGAGTATTCACAACAAAACACATGTTTGGCCTGGTATCGACCAGATACATGAGAGAGCCTATCAAATGCCTGTATAAGATAGGGTCCACTGCTCCTTGCTTGGAAGCATCTATCTTCTTCCAATTAGTAACCATGGGTGTAAACATCGACCGAGAGTCCTGCATCCTAAATCTCTTCAAGATCTCCACTGTGTATTTCCCCTGGCTTAGGAAAATCTTGCCATTTCGCTGCCACACCTCCAATCCTAGAAAATAGTGCATCAACCCCAAATCCTTCATATCGAACTCCGAAGCAAGATCCCTCTTGCAATCTATAATAAGCCTATGTGAACCTGTCAGAAATAGATCATCCACTTTCAACAGTAGAATGAGAGGCTCACCACCTATCATGATATAGCATAGGTTCGAGTCTACATCACTCTTCATGAAGCCCATGCCCTGCAAGTAACTATCAATGCACTCATACCACACTCTGGGTGCCCGCTTGAGCCCATACAATGCTCTCTTCAGTTTACATACACGAGTCTCCCTCGCGTATGCCTCAAAACCGTCTGGTTGTTCTATATACACTTCCTCCTCAATAACTCCATTCAGGAATGTCGTCTTGATGTCCATTTGATGAATCTGCTAACCCATCTCTGCTGCTAATGAGATCACGACCTTGATGGAAGTATATCTGGCAACCGAGGCAAACGTCTCGTCATAGTCAAGTCCCTCTTTCTAAGAGAACCCCTTAGCCACATACCTGGCTTTGAATTTCTCAATGCTGACATCTACAACATGCTTGATCTTATAGATCCAACGAGACCCAACCACTGATTTTCCCTTTGGTCTTCGCACCACCTCCCAAATATCATTCTTCATGATGGAGGCATACTCCTCCATGATGGCATCATGCCAAACCTACTGCTCCAATGCCTCCTGAAAAACGGAAGGCTCCTTGTCAATGAGATTACTCATCAATGCCATATACCTTGTGTTGCCATCCTTATACACACCTACTAACATGGGGAAGTCTCTGTAAATTTTCAGACCCCAACCCAGTTTCAGTCTCGCTGATTTTTCAATTTAATGCCCAAACCCAGTTTTATATAAGCAAATAAAACTTAGCAGAAAATTAATTTCAGAACTGAAACATGAGGATTCTGAACTTTGTTTATAATGCAGAAATAAAATATTAGTAGCATATAAAACTCAGAAAATTAATGACACAGTGATTTTCGGTCTAACATTGACCCTGGAAAAACCCACAAGGGGAAAACCAGTGAGAGAGGACTTTTTATTATTTATGGGCTTCTGAGAAATTCTTTTACAGCATATTCATCTTCAGAAATTTTACAAATTTATCTGGGCATTCCTGTAGCTTGCTTCTTGATTTCTGAACCAGAAATCCGTACCACTGTACGGTTGTCACAGCATTAAATGCTGTATGAACTGTCCTTGTTTTGCGTGCCAAATCTCTGCTGCAATTGTACAAAAAACCCAGCTAAGCAAATGCCTTGAAAAACGTGCCCAACACCTTGAAAATCGTGCCCAGAACTTATGGCAGTACGACCCTTGTTTTTTGTGCAAGTCCGTACGGACTGTACGTATTTTCTTTACCCAGAAAATCGTGCCCAACACCTTCCTCGATTTCTGTGCCTGAAAAGTACTGTATGACAGCCTTGGAATGCATGCCAATCTTTCCAAAAATCTGTGCTGTTGTTCTCCTCGATTTCTATGCACAATAAATGTTGTACGACCCCTCAAATCCATACTGTACGGACTGATATTTAATGCTGTCTTCTGCCTCGTAATTTGTGCCCGATGTTTGCCTTGGGATGCGTGCCTCTCCTCCTGCAAATGCTGTCTCTCTTCTCAAAGCTCAACCTCTCTCTTTTCTTTTTTGCTCTCTCAACAAAAATGCATGAACCACCCAAAATTGGGTGTGCCCCTCAACCCTAATCGACCTCATGAGGTAGGTGAGGAGTTTTCTAATCCAATGGCTGAGATTAGATTAGATGAGTGGCCGAGATTTAATGTCTCTTCATTCACCCTCACTAAAGTCATAAAGTCACCTTTTAATTTGCATCTCACAAATTAAATGACTAGGGCCCACATTAGGCACTTTCTCACCCCTTAGGCGCCTAGGGATGAGAAACACTTGCCTAGGTACTTTATTTAATTAAAAATTTAACAGTCTCCAACCCACTTGGTGTGTCCTTGGAGGCACAAACCTAAGTCTAGACCCACTGTCGCCTCGATCTAGACCTCTTCCGTCTAGGCTCACTCCTAGGGAAGCCAAGGGGGGTAGACCCTATTAAACTATGTGAAGTTTGATTAATGATCTAGGAGTTAAATGAGTTAATTGTTAAGAAAACCCAACCCAATGAAAGGAAGCAAATGCAAATATGTAGTTCCTTTAATGACAAGCAAACCCTTTATTTAGAAACAACAATTAAACGAGTGCCTAAAGATTAACAAAGTGGAGTCAATGAGATATACAACAAAAGTAGAATTATACAAGAATGAACAATATTATGAGATATCCACAATGAGAAGTAACTTTACACTTAGACAAATTATGTTCAAATAAGTAAAGAATGCTAGAAATAAGAAAGCTTTGAAAGAAGTATTCACATGAAAAAGAAATGCTTGAAAGTAAGTTGCTTGAAAGAGTGACTTGCTTGAAAAGTAAATGTTGCGAGAGAGTGTGTAGGTTAATTTTAGCGCGTTTTAAGTCTCTCTTGAATTAAGGGGAAATTTAGTCTGAAAGATGCAATCCTAGGCTATGTGATTACCCCTAATTCTTATCGCTTCAACCAAAAGGAAGTGTTGGGTGCTCAAGAAGAAGAACAAACAAGGTTCTTCCCTAGCTCCACAGTTCAAATATGGAATGCTTGGGCGGTCAAGCAAGGAGGAAACGTAGTGTCGTGAAGCCGTCCCTGACTTCAACCCCTTGTAGCCTCCCAAGTCACCCTTTTTGGTGGTAGAAACAATACTAATTGGGTGCCTAATTAATCTAGCCTCTCAATCCTTTTCTCTTTCTTAGTTACCCAAGATCCACAAAGTGGCAAGGGGAGGGAATATGGGGCAAAGGCGGGGCACACGTTTGATTACTTTGCACACAATAAAATTTAGACCAGCCTTCACGATATTGCATGAATGACAAGGCCAATCTCTTTGCTAGGTGTGGGCAAAAATAAATAATTTAAATGACTTGAAAATTAAAGAACAACCTCACAACAATGGCACAAGATGGAGGACAAGCCTACCGGTTTTGGCCAAGGTAGGTAAATAAAAGAAATGCAGAAAATTAAATCTAAATCTAGCCTTCACGATATTGCATGGATGGCATAGCCATTCTCTTTGCAAGGTGTGGGAAAAATACAAAAATATTTACACTTCACAGAAAAATTTAAAGTGGAGTTAATGCAAGCCCAAGAGACTCTCTTGGGCTGCTTACAATGTTTAGAAAGTGAAGTAGAGAAGAGGGTTTGGTACCAAGACCCTTGGATGTCTCCTTGAGTGTTTTGGGGCCAAAAAGATGTAGAAATCTTCTTCTAACCTTCAAAGCCCTGCAAAAAAACAACAAGATCTTCTTGCTGGAAATTGCTAAAATGACTTGGAAAATATTATTTTAGATTATCACAATGAACATAAATAATTAAATAAAAAATTCTTAACATAAAAAAGAAAGATTAGATTGTAGATTTTTATGGAAATAAAGCTAAAACTGATAGATATGTGGCTGAAAATAAAAACAGAAAAACTAAAAGCTTTAGATGGCTGAAAAAGATGGATTTCCAGATTTGAAATCCACTCCTCCAAGCCTTTGGTAACCTGCAGATTTTTGTAAATCCTTGCTACAAAAATACAAAGAAGGTGAGTGTGATCTAACAACTTGCAAAATACTTTCCAAATCAATTAGAAACAACTCACAAAGACTAATAGTAAGACTACTACTAATCTATCCCAAGCAAAATACTTTGCTTGGGTTTCCAAGTAAAAATGCAAGCAAGAAAATACAAAAGAAATGAATTGCAGCAATATTACCTCACAAACAACAAACAATGGCTCCAAGAATACTCCAAGAGACACAAGAAATCCTCCAAAGCTTCTATTTTATTACATAAGGGAAGATTTTCCCAATGGCACCAAGAATCATGAGAGAAAATGTGAGAGAATGAGAAAGAGATGGGAGAGAGATGGGAGAGATTTTGGCATAGTAGAGTTGCTGTGAGGAATGATGTGAAAATGAGGAGGGGGAGGCTTTCTTTTATATGAGGGAACTAGGAGAGACCCCTCTTGGATGAATTACAAGTGTCACACATCCAAGAGAGAGAGAGAGAGAGAGAGAGAGAGAACAAGTCAAGGGGGGTGCACTTTTAGGGTTTTGGTAGTGAGTTAGGATTTGAGGGGTGAGATGTGAAGGGGGGAAACCCCTTTTGACTTGTCATGGGGGGTTTTTCTAAGTAATTTTTTACTTTTCCAACTTAGGAAATACATTAGAAATCATTTCCCCACTTTCTTTCATGACTTTAGACATTTTTACAATTTTTGGCTTTTTTACCTTAGCCAATTATTTGCTGATTTTTGATTGACTTGGACTCCTCATGGACAATGACCTAGCAAAACTTGTCCAATTGAGTTGAAATTTGGTCCAAAGGTGTAGGGGGTCATAAGCCATTTGTTTTGACTATTCACACTCCTATACAAAATCCACAAGGACCAAATTTTTACATTTTACATAAAACATAATTAAAATTTCCAATTAATGGAAAATTTTAATAATTAAAAAAAACCTATCAAAACTTAGCGGAATTCTGCAAGACTCTAAGAGATGTATAACATGGTCATTTACAACATTACCAAACCTTAGTCACCCATTGGGCTTGATCATTAGAACACTTTTCACCACTTTGGAGGATTTTGTGAGTGAAAAACTCAAGGATAATTAAAATTGCCTGGTAGACAAGATTAATTACTTGAGGAAAAAAAACACTTGATGAAAGGACTTCTCTAATGATAAAGTCCTAGGCAACTAACTAAAAATTGACTCATGCTGACCTATTACATTATTATCCCACGCAGGGGAGTGGACATTTCGAGTACATAGAAAGACGTGTCGGGGGAAAATTTTTCCCTGCTGAACCATAAGTCTTCAAAATATGTTGTACCGCAAGGTACATAGCTTCATGGTACATGACGTTGACACCTAATCAAAATAGGTGGTCAACACCCTGAGTGTCACTGTGGTGGCCTTCTCTACCTAAAGCTCGTACTAGGAGCACCCACGAACTCCTGAGCATCTCTCACTGTTTGAGAAATCTCTCGATTCCTCTTCCTCCCTGTAAATGCCTCTTTAGGAGTCAATCTCCCCAACACCTTGTGAGGACCCCTGTTCTGAATGTATACCCAATACTACATGCCTCTGCCCATAAAAACATGGGTAAATCTTGGTCATATAACGTAGCCCTAGCAGAACCAACGATGGCTTTATTCTTTCGTTCCGCTACCCCATTCTGCTGAGGGTTATAGGGAACTGTCAATTCCTTCTTGATCCATGCCTTAGCACATAACTCCTTGAAGGCTTTTCCCGTGTACTCATCTCCATTGTCTGACCTGAGAACCTTTATATTCCTTCCTGTCGCATTCTCCACAAGAGCCTTAAACTCTTGGAAGCGACTGAAGACCTCATCTTTGGTCCTCATGAAGTAGATCCAAGTTTTCTTGGAGAAATCATCTATGAATGTGACAAAATACTCTCACCCTGTCAAGGATGTTGAAGACATAGGCCCACATACATCTGAGTGCACTAATCCAATGTGCCCTTCGATCTACTGTCACTGCTTGGAAAATATGTTTTAGCATACTTGCCCAAGGCACACCCTTTACACACATCAGTGTGCTCGGTGCTCAACTCTGGAAGGCTAGTCACTATTTCCTTGAGGATGTTAATTGCCCCATGGTGTAAGTGAGCCATCCTTCTATGCCATAATTCTCCCATATCCTTTGTGTTGTTGATCAACGCCTGAGGTGACTCAAACTGCAACCTGTATAACTTGTGTGACCCGATCCCTATCATCTTGCCCTGCTTCGACCCCCTGGGCCGAATGTACACTTTGTTTCCTTTAAAACACACATCATACCCCTTGTCCTGAAGTGCCGAAAGTGATATCAAGTTCTTGTTCATCCCTAGTACGTACAACACTTTTGTAAAACTAAATGTCTTTTTTGACTCGCTCTGAAAGGTAACAATCCCTTGTCCCATTGGAGTACATTTGGACTTATTCTCCATCTGTATATCAAAGGTCATCTCCTCCTCTCTGAAATTGGAGAAGTATTTTCTAACTCCTGTCATATGATATGATGCACCACTATCAATATACCACATCCCTCTCTCCTGTGTGCATGAGCTAGAAAGGCAAGTGATGAGTGAGAAATCCTCATCAAAGCTGGAAGAAAATTCATCAATGTCCGCTGAAGCTGCTGTCTTCTTCTTCTTCTTATTAGGACATTGACTGGCATACTAACCCATTTTCTGACAAGCAAAGCACTTGACTTTGCTTATGTCACGTTTCTTCTCACCCTTGGAGGTCTGCCCATTTCTTGAGCCGTTCTTGGATTTTGCTTTGCCCTTTCCTGCAAGAGCAATGTTCTCTTCTTCCTCACCCTTTTGATGACTGCAGCTACCACTGAGAGATGCTAATCTCAATTCCTCTTGGATGAAGTCATCCCACAATCGATCCTAGTCTAGAGTGTGCTCCCTGGCAACAATACCTCTTACAAAGACATCCCATGACTTGGAGAATCCATTCATGGCTATCCTCACAAGTTCATTGCCATCAACTGTTTCTCCAACAGCTGCCAACTCATACTTGACCTGTCTAAGTCTGGTGATGTAGGAGGATACTCTTTCCCCCTTACCCATCTTGGTATTTCTGACTTTTTCTTTCAAAACCATTTTTCTATTTAGATTTGAATTTTGGTACAATTTAATGATGGCTTCCCACATCTTCCTAGTTGTATCCAATCCTGAAAGGTGAGGGACTATGTGGTCCTTGACCCCATCTAGAATGATACGCCTTGCCTTGACATCATTCTTTTTTGAGCTTCTGCTTGTTGTGCATTAGCTGGAACAACAATAGTTTTATCTGCAAATTCCTTGAGCCCATACTCCAATGACAACAATATACGCTCCTTTCAAATGCCAAAGTTAGATGCCCCATCTAACCTGTCCTCAAATCTGATATCTGAATTAGATATTTCTGCAAAACCCTTCTGTCACAACCTCCTAAATATGAAAATAAAGCTGGCTGTAAACTTCTGTGTGAACCCTTGGCTTCCTTCTCAGAGGCAAAGCTCTGATACCGTGTTATTTTCTCTTAAACTCAGCAAACTAATTTCTGCATCCAATAATTTTTATACCCAGAAACAAAACAACGATACCCAGATTTGATTCTGAACTATGAAACAGAAATATTACTGAGTAAATAACTTGCAATGCACAGCGGAATAAATCAGAAACCAATCATAGAAAATATGAACACCAGAGATACCCTGTGTTATAAGTGTGTGCTACAGCCATCTTAAAGCAGCAAATTTTCTGCATATTTGAATGTTATTGCTAAATAAACACTTCAGATTTTGTTCATGACATAATATTATCATTCTAAGTGCTAAGTGCTATATTTCATTGTCTTTAAAGAGCATTTTCTGAAGCATATATTGCAGCTTTCATATACTTATTATTGCTGTTATAAACTTATTGATTGCTGCATAATACATATACATATCAGCTAGCATTTATATCACTGATTTATTGTCTTGTTGAAGCAATAATATCATTTTGTACTTGAAACTGCCATATGTTTGCTTGTTGTCTTGTTCAGCACAGGTACACTTCATCTTTACATTTGCTTCATCCCCTTGACTTAAACCTTGTGATATCCTTTGACTTGAGTGACCTGTGAGACGGGGGTATTTTTACCCTTGTCTTAGTTCACCAGCCCTTTAGGTCACTGGGGACGCCTCCCTTGTGGTAGTTTCTTTCCTACTCCTAAAAGAAAGGGATTTCCTATTGAGGTGACAGTGATTGGTCATCCCATTGTTACACCAATCTTGTCTCACTTGCCTTGGGTTTTGGGCAAGTACAAATTGTGCGATAGCACCCTGGAAATCCCAACTCTGGGAAAAACTAGCAAATGAGGGTTTTATTATTTTCAGCTCAGCAAATCAGAAAATTATTTCAGCAGTGCCAAACCTGGCAACTTCACATTCACCACAAAATTCGACTTGGATAAATGCTGGGCCTGCAGTGTCTTCAGCCTCACTCGTACAGTCTGTATGGCGGCCTACAGTGGGTATGGTTGAATGTTGCGAGTCTCTAGAGTATAGTCAGTTCAGATAGAAGTTGCTAGAGCATGGTGATGAACAATGTCATCTGGAAGAGGTTTCCAGAGGGTTGATGCTCATGAAGCTAGTAGATATCACTGCTTTTGGAAATACAGAAAATGTCAAGGGAGTTGGCTGAGTTGGATGCTCTTGATTTTAAACCTATTTCTTTTGAAGCAATATGTGTTAGCACATAGCCATCATCTTGTGCATCATTTTGACCTAGAACTCCTTTGCTGCTGCCATTGGTCTCGAAGCTCTTTAACCAAGAGTTGGACTTGATTTGAACACTGGTGGGATTCTGGGTTTTGTAGAACCTCATGACCTCAATGTCAAGAAGCTGTGGTATCTTAGACTTTAATGATACCAGTAGACTTGTCCTCTAAATCTAGTTGATACAGTGGACATGATTCCTAAAATATTTATGACACTCCATTCCAATAGACTTGGGCTCCTAGTAAAGAGAATGATTAATATTGACAGAAAATGGATTGAAATGAAAAATTACTTTGAATGAATGTGACACTGAGGACTTTGACAAAATGAAAGACTTGCAGGATGGACTTGAAAGACTGAAAGTTAAATCTCCTTTTTTTGTTAACTCATAGAAGCCCTTATAACCTGAAAGACCAAAACATGACTCAAATGACATTTTTTGGTGTTTTTTACTAAATAAAATTACTATTACTGATGAAAACTAAATGACTATGATCCCAAAGGAAAAAAATGCACCCTCAAAATAAAAGACTTTAGCCCAAGTTTCAAAATAGCATATGACTTGAAGGAAAGCTAGGGTCAGACTTCAAACGAAAAGTTAAACCTGTTTGATGAAATACCTGATGTTGAAACTAGTCCAAATCAGTGTTGAAAATATTTCTGGTTTTTTTTTTTTCCAAATTTTCATGTTGCTGATATTTCCAAGTTTTTCCAAGTTTTTCAGGTCCAACTTCCAAGTTTATGCTTGCCGATATTTTCCTGATATTTCCAATAAGTTTCTTTCTGGACCCTCAACAATATATTCCCTGCAACAATATTTGCAACATTTGTCCAAATGCTAGCTTAGCAGATCTTAAAAAGTTGTTGGTGAATCTGGGGAGGGTGACCTTGTTGAACAGTCCAGAAGTGATAGGCAGATGCTAAAACTGAACGTGAGAGTGAGATTCTAGGCAGGAATTGAAATTCCGATATGTAACCAGAAGCTAATGTTGTCTTCGTTCAAATAACAGGTTCTGCATGGAGATTAAAGATCCCAAAAGAAACTAAATGTGACTGGGAGACATTCCCCTGGTAAGGAAGTTTGGGGTGGGGGTAGAAGAGAGTAACCTGAAATGGAAAACCCATGTTTCAAGAAACTAAAGCCACAAATTCTTGCTGTTTGCTATAAGAGAACTCGGGGGTGAGGGGATAGACGAGGAGACCTCTTGAACACAACCCAGATCTTGGTGTGCTTAAAAGAGTGTCTCTGGCTGGAGATATGTAATCTGGAAATGAACCAGAGTGGTTGAGATTTGATCCTCGGTGGAGTATTGTGCCAAAGACCAAGTTTATCAGTCTCGATCATCAAGCCCTGATGCCAACTGATATGAACACACCAGCAAAAGAGAGCAGCAGGCAAGTAAAAGGGAAAGCACACAATGAGACACATGAGAAGTGCCACAACTGTACATTGTTTTATGCTCTTCATTTGTTGCTTTTATATAGGCTTAGGATACATTGAAACCACTTTTCCGCCACTATGGTTCCCTTATTTCATTGTCTCACTTTTGCCCACCATTGTACTCAATACAATTGCTTTCATACCTTGAAAGTACTCTTTATGGGTTTTCTATAGTATATAAACATGTTTGAATTCATATATAACAAGAAAGATATGGTCTGTTAAAACATAGAACCGTTAAATATAATTTTTTAGAAAAGTACAACCTTTAGTTACACTATAGTTCCAGCTTTAAACAAAGTTTTAAGAGCCTCACAACCAAAAAATGCTTCTAATTGCGATTTGGGTGTTGTTCATCCAACAATGAAACAGTGTGTACTATTTTAATTGAGTAATATTTTGAAATGTATATTATCTTGTATCAGAAGTTAGAACCATTTTGTCAATTGTTCATGCTTATTATGGTCCCATGGATGAAACACACTTAAAGAAGAGGAACATGCACTTGCATAACATATTGAAGATAAATTATTTTATTAATGTTCATGAATGACCAAAACATGTAGGCTAATAGGACTCAAAATTACAATCCAGTAGTCACAAA
>WSFP011555336.1:0-11189 GCA_009831015.1 Picea engelmannii
CTCACAATGTGTTCCATGTTCTTTATTAAAGAACTATCATCATGATTCTAATCATGTTATTGATTGGACTGTGATACATGTGGAACCAGAGTGATAATTCCATCTTGAGCCTCAATACATCCTAGACATCAAAGAGACATTGCTACAGAATCGAGCCATTGGGTGAGTCAAGGTGCAACGAAAGCACTTTGGAACAAATGAGGCCACATGAGAAATAGAGGATGCCATGAGAATGGCATACCTATTTTTATTTTCTATATAAAACCATTTATATGGTGTTAAAACACTAAGGAGAGTGTTTACCTTAAGGGGAAGGTGAGTGTAAAACCATGTTTTCCCCCAGGTCTATAATTATGTTTACGACTACATGAATTCTAATTGATGAACATTGTAATTGTGTTTATGTTTAATAAAAGCATGTACCAGCTGAATAAGGGGAAGCCTTATAGTATTGGCTATGATACCATGATTGGGAATTGGTGAGGGGGACACTAGGAAGTTTTTGTGAATAAAATAGGAAGCTTGCTATGAATCCCAACCTACACCTGCATAACCTTGAATGACCAACATGTTTGAAGTACCTTCTTCACCTTGTTCAAAAGAAATCCCATTAATAAGATCAGATTGGGTAGTTGGGGTAGTTATGATTTCCCTCATAAAATGTACTCGAAGGAGTGTTTGGGTCAGCTAAATCTATCATCCAGAAGTACCTTGGAAGTGCCCTTCGATTTGGTGGCTTTACCCTAGGGCTGCTTCTAACAGAAGAAAGTTGACAAACCTGAGGGGGGAAGAGAATGTGTGAGATCAAGAAAGGAAAGGGTAGAATGAATGAGAGGTAGAAAAAAATAGGTAGTAACATAATGGTAATGAAAATGAGAAGGGAGCTTTACAGAGATCACACAAGACAGACTCTAGCAGAGAAAACTGGGAAGTTTTTGTGAATAAAATAAGAAGCTTGCCTAGAACATTAATGGTCAACATTGGAATAGAGAATACCGAGATCCAAAATCGAGCATAGAGGGTTAGGGTGTTGGAGTAGGAGAACCTGGGAGAAGCTGCAAACAATCATCAAATAGTATAAATATATGTTTCATTCCCAAGGCAGGAATACCTATGCTCGAAATACAAGTTGACTCAAAGCATGGTCGTCGACCAATACACTGCAGATCCATGAGAATATTGACTAAGGATATGGCCACTATAGATACAATGTGGATCCATACCTCCATGACATGAACTGATCATAGCCACAAAAAATACACAGTGGAGCTACGAGAAGACAAAACATAGACACAGATTAATACAATGTGGATCTATGTGACAATATATTGATCAATAAGATTACCAACATGGAGATTATACTGGAATATTTTACATGCTCAAATTATCTCCATCGCAGCCTGGGAAAAGCACATAACGGAGTGAGCGTCCAACCCAGGGTCCTTGTCCCAATCCCGAAATGGTACAAATCTAGCCATGTGAATAGATGACTTGATGTTGAACATGGTATAAACCACTTGATTACCGATCATTGAGGTATATCGTTAACAAGTGCAAGGGAAATCACCAATGATGACAATGATTCCCAATGTACCTTTAGTACATTCCAGCGAATGTGAATAAATGAGCTAAGGTTGAACATTCATGGAATCATCTGATCAAAGGTCAATGGTGTTGTTGGAGCCGACTTTAAGCCTTAGTACAGACTCAGGAACAACAGGTGTAAACCTATTGTCAGAAGCAAGGAGGCCTACCATTGAGGCATGCAGATTCCAAGGTACTAATTTGTTTCTAAGTCTAATTCCCAGATGATGTGTTGAAGTCGATAGGAACATACTCGTCGAAGGATGGCCATGATGTATTCCCCATCATCAACACCAAACTGACACATGAAATTTATGTGAGATGGTGGATTAAATGAGTATGGACTGACATTGGAATGGAAACTATTAATACTACAGATGGATGGTTTGAAGTGAAACTTCCCTTGAACATTGTGAGGCACGAAAAATGACTTGGTAGCATTGACTCAATGAGTACAAAGAACATAATGTGATGATAATAAGAGCACTCTTCCACTGGAACAAAAAAGTATAGAGACACATGGAATTGGTATGACTCTTAGACAAGTAGATTATCCAACTGTAATATGAGATGCAAACATGTGCCATGTTCAAGGGCGACAACAATAGCTGCCATAATGAATTCCAAAAAGCTTGACCCACTTCTTTCAATTTCCCCCCCACCATGATTGGTGATTACCTCTTTGTTTTTTAACGAGCTTGAGGAGGATAACAGATGCTCAGTATAGCTCATCTTCGATGAGTCCCTCAACATATATTTAACGAACTTGAAGAAGGAGGGGTTCGGTCCCGTATGGGTCCTGGAGATTGGACTCACTTAGGTCCTTCAATACATAATTTTACGATCCGAAAGAAGGTAAAATCGATGATTTTTCATGTTTAGAGAGTCTAAAAAGAACTTAAAGATGACTCCATGTGTGACATTTTCATAAATTTAGTTTCCCAATCCCAAAAAAGTGTAAAATAATACAAGGGAGAACTCTTCTAGTCATGCTTGACTAGAGTATTCATTTTTCATAATTAGTCTTACGAGGCCAAAAAAGAGATAAAATACCACTCGAAAGGAAACAAGCTCACTCGACAATCTTTTCATGTGAAGCATAATTTCAATGGCTATAAGCAAGAAAGACAAAAAATAGCACAAAGAATTAGCAAGCTATAATCAAGTGAGATGAAAAATAGTAGCAAAGCAATGGCAAGCACAACCATTAAGAAGACAATCTGTTTCATTTTTTAATGAGCTTGAAATAGAGAAAGAACTATGCTCATTATTCCTAACATAATTTCCAAAGGTTTAGAGGGAGGATAGCCATGGGTGGTTGGTACTTTTCCCCCAACTTGAGAAGCTAGCGGCTCAACTCCAGCATGATGTCTAGAGGTTGGGGACATGCCCCACAAGCTTCATTTCATTCATCGACTCTTCTCCTATCACTAATTTCTATACCAGAATAAACTCATGGTTACTAATAGGAAAATTTTCACCAAAGAGGGAGGAAGAAAGAGGATCAATTGACTTAGGTGGATGAAATGAATGTTCAGGTACAAGTTCTAGTCAAAGAATTGACTTAAAGAGAGAGTCGTTTGTTTCATTTTTTAACGAGCTTGAGACAAGAAAAGAACTATGCTCATAACCTCTAGGTTCGATTCCCAAACCTTTGTTTGATTTTTTAACGAACTTGACACAGAAAAGAGAACTTTGCTCAAATCTGGTTTCATTTTTTAATGAGATTGGAACCTAAAATAAAATTATGCTCATTACCTCTGCTTGATCATGGATTCTAAGAGGACAATACTCTGGAAGGAATACATGTCAAGGGGCAAACCTCAATCATGGCTTCCAAGAGATATTCATTGGACAAAAGAACAACTCTCTAGAAGGAATACATATTGAGGGTCGCGATAGGGGTAAGGAGATCATGCTCTAATATCCCTATTAAAGAGATCACCATGTCAACTACTGGATCTAAGTCAAAATAAGCCTTATCTGAAGTTGAACGCATGGGACATGTTGCCACATAATTAACCTGTGGCGGGGGTGATACCACTTGGACATAAGGACCATTTAGGTAAGGTGGGTGGGTAGCATTCAAATGAGGATCAACAAAATAAAGTTGATCGATTGTCACAATTTTCCATTATGAGGGAAATATATCACTTGAAAGAGAGTGGACACAATAACTTTCATGGCGTAGACATAATCTCTCCCAAGGAGCAAAGTAATATACAAGGGGTCGTGAGCTACCATAACATCAATATAGACGGTTTTCCCTCCTAAAGTAATGGGTAATTGAGGAAGGATCCTTAAAGATTGAGTGATCCGTTTGTTAAAATCTAACAAATTATGGTTGATCGACACAAGTTGAGGACAACCCAAAGCTTTCCAAGGAGTTGAGGATAGAATACTAATGGAAGCACCTTTGTCTACGATAGTCTAAGGGACACTCCTACCAAAAACCTACAAAATTATTTGGAAAGGTACGTAGGAAGGAAGACGAGATTCAATTATCCCATGCCAATTGAAATGAATAGCCTCATTTCTTGGAGGGGGTTTATCAGTAGGAGGAGAAATTCCCCCTTGTATAGTAGAATCGGTATTAACAAGAAAAATGTGAGCAGTATTGACTTCACTCTCTAACGGAAGAGTGTGATAGACCGATGATGGGATTGGATCGATCACTTGGTGGGTGTCAATCTATAAGGGGAAAGCGGTATCGACCAATGATGGACTTCGGTCGACCACTTGTATTTCACTCTTCACAAGAAGAGTGGGATTGACCAACGAGGGAACCAGATCGACCACTTTAGCTTCACTCTTCAAGGGAAGAGTGGGTTCAACCGATGATGGAATTGGATTGATCACTTTAGCAACCAATGGTGGGTCGGGAGAGAGATTACGATAAGTAGTTGGAAGTTGTGGCTAGGAAACAATTATTTCTTCCAACAATTTTGAGGCTTCATCCATACGAAGGAAAATGTGAGTTTGATGACTTCCTTCGCATAACCTACAAGGAAATTTGATTCTACTTTTCTTCTCCCAAACCTTACTTTCACTAGTTGATGAGTTGTCACCAGCATGACCTACAAAGGCTGATGACACGAGTTGTTTGGAACTCATGGAACACGTGTCTAAAACCTTGGGATTACCAGGGAAATCCTTAAGAAGGTGGTCACCCTTACAAATCTTGCAAGGGAATTTGGGTTTTCGATATGTCTTGATAGGCTTGTGAACCTTATCAATATTCCTAGCCTGATTGACAATAACCGATTGATTTCTTCCAATATGTCCTACAACGGTTGGAAGTTTGGCCCCTTTCTTATTTTTCTTCTTCTTAATCTTCCTTTTCTTCTTCTTCTTATTCACCTGGTTACTAGCTTTAGAGATTTCACTAGGCGAAGGATAAAAAAGGGAAGAAGACGCAACTGACGAAGAAGGAGAAGGGTCAATATGAGGTACTTGTTCTTGGGGTGAGGTTATTGCATTCGAAGCATTGGGAGCATTCAATATTACTGGAGTAGAAAATGACAATACTAGTAACATGATAGTGAGTCTGAGAAGACTCGGTGTGGAAATATAAGGAGGACCAACGTTTCCAAAAGAAGGAAAAACAAAAGGTTTCCCGATAGAAGGGGTTCCTTCATTGGTAGTTCTAGGAACTAATGCAATAAACATTCATTCAACCTAAGGTCCGCTAGGGAAAAAAATAGCACATGCTAAAAAAATATAGGACGAAAATAAACAAACTAACCTTACCACATTGAAACCACTAGTTGCTAATAAAATCCAACATCACAGGATCAATATAGGAAGGGGATGAGATAGAGTAGGTGGAACAGTTACGTTGGTGACCTGCTTAACATATTTACACCCTGGTGCAAGTTTCCACTAGGTGAAACCATGGGTTACCCTCCAAGGAGCCCAAGTGAGTTTGACCAACATCTGTTCCAGGTACAACAAAGAATTTCCCTTTCGTTTTCATCTTGTGTATGATCCCTATATATTATATCCACTAAGGTTAGAACTTACAACAACAGAGCCTGGGGAAATAGTTGACAGTGGGTATGCATGCAAGGGTAGGGTCAAAACCTAAAATCCCCTTGAGAGGTGCCTCTGACCAAGGTGTGAACCTCCCAAGTGATCCCCAAGTGTTTAACAACATCGTTTGTAATACATGTAGACCACTCCACCAAGACCAACGAAGCGGGGTTAGTTACTTTGTTGGCCCTAATGTGACCTCATGATTGACCCTTGTGTGAGAAGGGATTCCCAGGATAGTGATGTGGAAAATGGATTTCTCTCCCTAACTCAGGATTCTATGTTTGTTTTATAGCTTTGGAGATTTATATTGACCACCTACTCCAAAACCATAAAACTAGTCTAATGTAGGTTTGCATATCCCTAAAAAGAAAAATCTCTAGATGGATTTTAATTAGCACTTAAATTTTATGGTTGTTTGTTTACTCAGGGGTATGGAGGTGTAACTGATGATATTGTGACCTGACTCTTAAAACTATGCAAAACAAAAATGAAATGCAAAAATTTCAATTTCGATGAATGATAACTATGGAAAGGATAAGAGTTTTGTTTCTATTCCCAAATTCATAAACCCAACGCAATCTACCAAATGAAAACTACAAATATGCACCACCCAAAAAACTAGAATGCAAAAAAAAATGGTTTGATCCAATGTAATGACATATGCAAAAAAATTTAATGCTTCACTACTTTCAAATGGCATGAAAGGAATCAATGTTTGGCATAAAGAGATGCGAAGCAAGAAAGACGATAAAAAAAAAATTCACCCAAAAGGTCGACAAGTACCCAAAGAATACAAATGTCATAATGCTTCCAACATAAGTTCAAACAATAACCCAAATGATGTAAAAGAAAAAGAAAACAATCACTCTTGGAAATCCTCAAAAAGCGAGTAGCAAGAATCAATATTCAAGGCTAGGGTTGTGGTAAACAAGAGAGTCATAATCATTGAAAAATCGAGATGATTCAATTAAGATAAAAAGAGCTCAATACCAAACAAGCTTTGCAAACTCTAGTTGATGAAAACTTCCAAACAATCAAGTAATCTAAAAACTTTGTGAGACGAAGATCTAACAACTGAAAGGTGGGATGAACTAGAGGCTCTTGTTAACCTATGGGGACCATACAATTTAACAACTAGGATAAGTTTGGAAACTCAAAGAAATAAAGGAAATGAGTGATGAATATCAATTTCTCAATAAAAACAAATTCAAAGATAGATAAGGCGACTCTGGGCTAAAAGGCTCTAAACAACAAACTGGGAAAAGCAAGACCGAACCTCCAAAAATCACCTAAAAGGAGAGATTGGTGCTCTTTTCATCAAAGAGATAGAGCACTATGGCACTCCTTAGAAGGATAATAGGGAGCACCAGTCAGGCCAGTGGTTCCCTGGTAGCCACTGGAGAGGAGTGTTGGTCCTGAAAACGCCTAAAAATGGCTTCCAAAAGCTAAAACTCAGTAGAGACTCAGTCAATGACTTTGTATAATTCTTGATGAAGATGAGGGAATATGAAAGAATCCAAAATCAAGCATCAAACAAACAATATCTAATCATAAAAAAGGATTTAAGATGAACCAAAGGAAAGACTAGTCAAAGTCCTTCCCTAGTGGAGTTGCCATTTTTTTGTTATGAGAAATCTAACCCTGAAGACAGGTTAAGCTCCCCTTTGGACCAAGATCCCTTATTTGGTCCAAATATGGAATAAAACAAATGGTTTCTACTTTCCTTATAGATCTAGTTCATAACCAATCAGAATGAGAAGGAGAAAGAGTGTGGCGTACCTTGTTCTGATATTTGTCCTCGCTACTCCAAGCTTCAGGCTTGATCTCCAAGCTACTTAGCACAAGTCGGGACTATCGATGAACAACAAAGAAAACATTTCTCCTACCCTATGTGATTGGATAAAACAGATCTATCTATACCTAGTTTGACTTAAGCATGGGCATTAAAATGAACAATCATAATGAAAGGAATATGCCAAATTGATATTAAAATGGAAAGCCAAAAGAAGGCACTTACAAATCTCGTTGATGTCACAACAATATTTTCCAATCTTTCCTCATCCAGCCCTTGCATGAAAGTCTTGAGATCAAAATTTGTATGCTTTGAAATCTTTTCCTCCGGGATCAAAGTTTTGACACCTAAAATATTCCCCCTTTCACCGTGGAAATGCCTTCAATTTATAGGATTTGGAGGCTCAACCACCATGTGATAATAAGGGAAGTGATTAAGTATATGGATCCATGATTTTGGATTTGATCCTAATGTAGTTCCATAGGATAGGATTCTACCCAAAACAACCTCATCTCTTCAGAGTTGTCCCTTAAGAAAAGGCAGAATTTGCCATATTTTCCTCTAACCAAAATGGCACTCCCTTTGAGTTAGAGATAGAGTGCCAATGGAAATCCCTAAATAATACCAAGGAGGCTCCACCCTATGAAGTGGCACTCCCCCATCATGGCCAGGGGGCACCACCCTTCATAAATGCTCAAAAAATGGTTGAATTTCCAAGTGAAAAGCATGTTTCTTCCCTTGAAATGATGGGTTTCTTCCTTTAATATGACTTAGGGATCATGGAAAATGTCCTTCATGGTGTCAACGAGTTGTGACACTTGAAAAATTGCATGAGACACTTATTAAGAAGCATACGACACTTAAAAAAGTGCATGCGACACTTAGTAAGGTGCATACGACAGTTTGTGACACTTGCGACACTTAGGGTGTGACACTTAAGTGTGGCATTTTGATGTGTAACAATGAAGTAGAGAGAAGAAACCATTGTTTTGTCAAAAAAATTGGTGATTATAGGCTCCAACCCCCTTGATCCAAGGCCAAATGATTTGGATTCCTTCAAAGATGCGGAAATCACATTTTTAGATGCAAAATAAAACTCATAAACGAAAATATTAGGAGAAGATGGGAAAGATGAAAAGGCCTCTAAAGAAAACTTACCAATAAGTTCAAGGAGGAGAGTTTCTCGGATCGTTCGAGAAGAGCAGGCTCAAAAAGATATTCTTTCAGGATCACAAAAAACCCTACCAAATATGATAGGAAGAGGATCAAAACATATTAAATCACAGAGTGGAAATGTAATAAATAAAGGGGGTTATCAATCCAATCCTCTGAAATAATGATCGTGGTCTCCTGGAATTGCAAGGGATTAGGTAGTTTCCTAAAGACCCTGGTTGTCAAAGATTTGATAAATTCAAAAAATCCTATTATTCTCCTCATTCAGGAGACCAAGATGAATGTCAAAGAAGTTTCAAAGATAGGGAAAATTCTATGGAAATCCAACAATTTCATAGTCGAAGATGTTATAGGTGTCTCTGGATGACTTTGTACAATATGGAGAAAACACGAGGTAAGTTTGGAACACCATATCAAATATCAACATTTTATTCTTACGAAATTCCATCACAAGAATAGCAACGCTTTGTTTACAATTATCAATGTATATACGCTGACAAATCCCATTTAGAAAGTAGAATGTTGGAGAACGTTGTCCAATTTGAAAAATATAGTTTTATCTGATAATTGCATCATAGTTGGATATTTAAATGTCATCATGGCCAATGCTAAAAAATGAGGGGGAATCTTTGGAAGAGACCCCTTTCAAAATAACTTAGAGGAAATAATTTCAAGTTGGGACCTCATGGACATTCCCCCATAGCAAGGAAAATACACTTGGACCAACATGTGTGTTGGGCCAGGGCACATTACTACAATATTAGATTATTTCCTTGCTCATAGTAGTATCCTCCATGTGAATGAAACCATTAATTCATATATTTTTCCCTCTCTCATATCAGACCACAAACCCATTTCTCTCTACCTCCAAGCTCTCCCAAATTTTCCCACCCTACCTTTTGGTTTAACCCCATGTGGCTTCAACATCAAGAAGTAGTGGATCTGATGGAAACTATCCAGAACACTTGGATCCCAGGAACATTAGTGTATATATGGGAGAACAAAATTTTGATGGTCAAACATGACTTAAAGTGGTTGGACAAACTCTCCTTTATATCTCCTTCAATTGAAAAAAAGCATATTAAGAGCAAACTTGAGGAGCTACAAAAGGAATCTAAGAACCATAAGATTACCCCCCAACACCAAAATGATGAGCTCAACTTGCAATGTAGTTATCAAAATATATTTATATGGGAAGAAGAGTTTTGGAATTTAAAATTCTTTCGTAATCAAGCCAAATTTAGGTAGATCGGAAATAACATCTCAAAAATCAATTTAGAGGATGGGATTGTTCTGATAGAATTTTCAAAAATTAAAACGACGACTCGAACACACTTTGTTGAGTTGTATATCCAATGGGAAGAGGCAGATCAATCTAACATTACCATCATGCTTGAACATATCCAAACCAATATCACCAATGAAAAAAATTATAATCTCAATCATCCCATCACGAAGCAGAAATATTTGCAGCTATGTGGAGCCTTGAGCCAGACAAGGCTCTCGAGTCAGACGACTTATCTATTTCCTTTTACTGCTTCTTTTGGAATTTGATAAATTCCAAACTTAAAAGAACGCTTCGTTATTCTCACCAATCCTTGAGGATGGGAGGTAGCACTAAATCTTCATTTCTTTCTTTGATCCCAAAAGATTCTAATCCAACCTCCTTCTCTCGCTGCAAACCTATATCCTTGTGTAACTCCTCTTACAAAATCTAAACTAAAATCATAGCCTCTTGCTTAAATAAATTCCTCCCAATATTATCTCTCCCAACCAAGGTGGCTTTATGTAGGATCAAAAAATAATGGACAACATTGTGCTTGTCCAGGAAGTTATTCACTCTAGTGTCCAAGCCAAAGGTAAAGGTATCGTAGTATTGTGTTTGCCATGGTTTCCTTTTTTAGGTAATGAAGCAGTTTGGATTCAATGGTACCCTTTTTAAATGGGTGGTAGCTTGCATTGGTAATCCATGGATAGCCCCTTTGGTGAGTGGTATACCTTCAGCCTTTTTTCATGCTAATAGGGGAATTTTCCCAAGCTACCTGCTCTCTCCCCCTCTTTTCATAATTGTGGTTGAAGCTCTAAGTAGAAAATTATAGAAATAAAGAGAGATTGGTAATCTTCCTAGACTACAAATAAAAAAAGGATTTAAGAATATGAATCATTCTCAATTTGCGGATGATACCTTATTGTTAGGGGGCACCTTAGTTACCATAGCAATAAGGTTCAAAAGAAAATTTGATTCCTTCCTTTATGCTTCTAGAGGAGATGTAAATAATAGAAAATGCCAAGTCTATGGGTAGAAAACTTTACCTTGAGTTATGCAATAAATGACACAAGTTTTTCAATCCCCCCTTGCTAAAAACTGGACCTCATTTAGATACTTATGAATCCTAACCTCCCCTGAATCTTCATATATTCATATATGGCTGCAAATTATTGAGAAAGTGAGCAGAAAACTCATACAATGGGGCTCACAATGGTTAAATCCAATAGGAAGAGTTATCCTAATAAAATTTGTTCTCTCAACCCTCCCTCTCTATCAATGCTCATCTATTTTGGCCCCAAAATGTATAGAAAAACAAATCTCTATGAAAATCAGGTC
>WSFP011555339.1:0-11189 GCA_009831015.1 Picea engelmannii
GCTTCAACCAACTGACTAATGTTCCTCACTCATAAAATGCATGTGAAAAATGAAACTTAAACTGGTATGTACAATGGAGAGTGAGCACTCAAATCTTCTACTGAGGTGGGACATAATGTTTCAACATTCTGCCATTCACAGGTGCTCCTGGCAGATCTGACCCATCGACGTTGTTTATCAAAAAAACATTGTTTCCCCTGAAAGCTTGGATCATGTATGGCCCTGTCCACAGATTGTCAAATTTCCCATGCTTTCCCTTGTCCTCATTCTTGGCATCCCATCTCAACACCAAATCTCCTAATTTGAAATCATCTTCCTTGGTTCGTTTGTCAAAGATCTTCTTGATGTTTTCTTGAACTACCTGAGTCTTGTTGAAAACTTCTTCCCTAGTCTGCTGCAAATGGATCATCTGGTTGATCCTTCTCTGTGAGTCATTTGGCTCAGCTTGAACATCTTGAAGCAACTTCATGACATGGACTCCTAAAGAAGTGGGGAAAATTGCCTATGTACCATAGACCAGCTGGTATGGTGACATACCGATTGACCTTTTGGTCGTCAGCCTGTCAGCCCATAAAGCAAACACCAACTTGTTGTGCCATGATTTCTTGTTCTCCTGCAATGTTTTCTTGATGATATTTACCAAGGTTTTGTTTGAAGATTCCGCCAACCCATTTCCCTGAGGGTAATAGGCTGTGGAATGCCCCAAACCAATATGATACCGATTGCAGAAATCTATAAGTTTCTTTGACTGAAAGGCAGCTGCATTGTCAGTGATAAGATTTCTAGGACAACCAAAACGAGACAAAATATTATTTTCAAGAAATTTGATAATAACAGAGTCAGTGGCTTGCCTGCTCGGTACTGCTTTGATCCATTTGGTAAAATAATCGGTGGCAGTGAGAATCCACCGGTGATGGCCTGAAGATGGGGGGTTTATTTCTCCAATGAAGTCGAGCCCCCATTGCTGGAAAGGGGCCTCAACTGAGATTGGTTTCAGAGGTAGAGGAAGGAGTTTCCTTTTTCCTTCAAAAAGTTGACACTGGTGACATGCTGTTACCTTTTGATGCACATCGGAGAACAAGGTGGGCCAGTAAAATCCAGCTCTGAGTATTTTGTTGGATGTGACTTTCCAGTTCAGATGGCCACCACATTCCCCTTCATGAAACTCTTGCAACACTTTATCAACTTCATCTTTCAGTAAACAATTTAACGGAATGCCTGCAGGGTCTTTCCGATACAAATTGCCTTCTAGAATACATAATTTTATGGCTTTCAACTTTAAAAATCTAGCTTTACTCTTAGTCAAACCAGGGGGAGCTTGTAGAGTTTGCAAAACAAAAATGAGGTCTGCATACCATGGAGAGTTGAGAAATACCTCTCTCACGCTTGGATTCACCATCTCGCCCTGTTCATCTGCCACATCTAGAAAATTAATGTTAAGAGCATGGAAGTTAGATTCAACCATTAATTTAGCAAGGCCTTGACCTTTGATCAGTTTCATGGGCTTAATCTCTATATCATATTCTAAAATGACAGCAATCCATTTTCCCCTTCTTCCATCTGGATTGTCCTGTGTCAAGATGTCCTTTACTACCGCATTTGGAACATAAGCTATGGTATGGGAATGGAGAATGTAGACCGTAAAGTCTTTTATGGCCTTTACCAAAGCAAAAGCTTGTTTCTCCATTATCTTGTAATTCAGAGCAGCGTCCCTTAACGCTTTGCTAAAGAAAGCTATGGGTTGTTCATATCGTTCGCTGTTCTTTTGTAGTAACACCGCTGCTATAGTATGTTCAGAAGCGAAAGAAAAGAGATAGAAATCTTTAGTAAAATCTGGATTGATCAAAACAGGGGCTTCTATGAGTGCTCGTTTTACTTGTTCGAAAGACTGTCTGGACTCAGAGTCAAATTTAATTTTTACATCCTTTTTAAGCATATTTGTGATGTTCCTGAGGAGTTCCGCCAGATTGGGAATGAATCTTCGTAGAAAATTAATTCTTTCGATAAAAGACTGTAGTTCTTTGAGGTTTCTTGGATGTTCTAGATTTTGTATAGCCTCAATTCTGCTAGGGTCTATTTTGATTCCATCTTTGGAGATGATGTGTCCTAACAGTTTGCCTTCTTCTAACCCGAAAAGACTCTTCTTAGGATTTAAATAAATCCCAAACCTCCTACACTTCTCGAAAACTCGTCTGAGGTGCCTTAGGTGTTCGTCGTCATATTGAGAAAAAACAGTCACATCATCTAAGTAAATGACAATAAACTTACCTGATTCTTCCACGAAGGCGATATCCATTGCCCTCTAGAATGTGGCTCCTGCGTTCATCATACCGAAAGGCATTTTCACATACATGAAAGTGCCCCATGGTGTGGTGAAAGAAGTTTTGTCTTGGTCGTCCGAGTGAACTAAGACCTGATTGTAACCAGAGAAACCATCCAGTAGAGAAATTCGTTTGGACCCAACCACTCTTTACAGGATGTGGTCCATCTTCGGCAAGGGGTAATTATCCTTCAGGGAGACTTTATTCAGATTTCGGAAATCTATGCAGAGTCTGATTTCCCCGGTTTTCTTGCGTGTAGGGACCAGATTAGAGACCCACTTGGAAAAACATAATGGAACTATGATCTTGGCATCGTACATTTTCCTAATTTCCTTTTCTATTAGAGGGAGAAACTTGGGATTTATCCTCCTAAGTTTCTGCCTAAATGGTTTTTGGTCTTCCTTTATTGGAATCCTGTGTTGTATGATGTTGGTATCATAGGCTTTCAAGTCTTCATATCCCCAAGCAAAGACATCCGAATATTCTTTAAACAGCTCAATGTATTTGAGTTTTTTCTCTGGGGGTAATGATTTAGACAGTTTGACCATCCTGGGTTTCTCTTCAGTCCCTATATTACAGTCTTCTACCTCTTGTCAATGGGCTTCTATTTTTTGTTTTTTAGCTACGTCGTTACAGTCAAACAGGTCTTCTAAAGGAACAAGGCCTCTAGGAAAAACATTACGTTTCAACTGTAAAACATCGACATCCATTTCGTCATCACCTAATTCTCCTGAATCTACAGTATTTACACTATCAATTTCAAAATCAGAATTATTTACATTTTCCTCTTCGTTTTCTAAATCTATATTTGTACATTCAAACTCATTTTTACACTGTAGAAAATCCTCTATTTGATCGTCGTTACCAAACACTTGCCAATACCTAATATTGTCGGGAACTGTCGGTCTGCATTTCACCTCAACAGTATATGGGCGAGTCGGGCGGAAAGGAATCTTACAGGTGGCTGCTGACGTAGCCAATCCGTCGGCCAGAATATTCTGTCCCCTCGGCATTACCTGCAAGTCAACTTCAGTAAAACACCTCAAGGCATCAAGAACAACATTCCTATAAGCTATAAGACGAGGGTGTTTAGCAGCATACTCACCTTTGACTTGCTTGATTATCAATTCAGAATCACCTCTTACCATTATCTGCTTAGCACCAACTTTCTTCAAAAGCTTCAGGCCGAGCATCAAATCTTCGTACTCAACAATATTGTTGGTACATTGGAAATTTAATTTGTATGAATGGTTTTCTGAATACTTGTTTCTGTGATTATGCAGCCAGACTCCAGCTCCTGCTCCTTCTTTACTCACACCTCCATCAAAATCCATGCTCTAGAAATCAACAGGTAACTCTTCAGTTATCACGTTCTTCATCTTTGCTACCTCAATGCTTTCTGAGCCTTCATATTGACTAGGTGTATCTTCCATCAGCTGAGTATCTTGTTCTTCCGTATCACCATCATTGTACAGGATAAACGAATCTAAATCGAAATGCGTAGAGTAAAGGGGATAATTGTGTGGTTTTTCTTGGCTACTGACCATGTACTTCATCAACGTTTCTCTGTATAGCCTCCTCTGTTGCCCAAACATTGGGATAGTGGCGTAAGACATATCCAGCTGCAGGGTTCCTTTCAACTTAGCCCCCCAAGACCAGGATAGCAACATTCCATACTTCGGTGGGATGTCTGCAACCACCAAATCCATTACCATGCTCTTCACAGGAATCTGAACTAAGGTGATGCATAGGTCCTTGATCAAACCAATACATTTAACTTTGTTGGAGTCAAATGAGTGTAAATCCTTGTATGGTCTGGTGACCTCCAGTCCCAGATTTTCCATTACTGCTTTGGGCATCAGATTGTGGGATGCACCTGAATCCAGCATAGCGTTATGCAAGATCAAGTCGTGTATGTTTAAACTGATGTAAAAAGGAGCAACCTCCCCAATATCATCTTGACTGTCTACTTCAGATCCGAAAAGAAGTTCAGGATGATCATCAGTAAGGTTCACAGTGTCTGAATGGTTTACTGATCCAATGGTTAAGGCCTTCGTGCCTATGTCGGGTTCAATGGCCAGTGCTTTAATTACCTGTGAATGATACCCGTCTCTGTTCATCAACTCTGTAAGTGGGATGGGAAATTTTATTTTTGCCAATTCCCCTTCAAGGCTAAAGGGTGTAGGAGCCCTATTTTGGCTCATCAGTTCTGGTTTGTCCACCATATTCTTCTGGCCGGAAGTACTTGGTGGGTCAGCAGGGGAAAACTCGGGTTGTGACGGCCTTTTCAGAATGGTAATGTTTTTCTTCAAGGGAGCATCGACTTTATTCTTCTCAGGAATTTTTTCAGCGGTACCTTTCTCAGGAATCTTCTCTGCAGTACCCATCTCAGGAATCTTCTCTGTAGATGGCTCCGAGGTTTTCTTGGTTTCAACTACCTTCTTTGTTTCAGTGGTCTTTTTAGGAGAAATCCCTTCTATCTTCTTACTCCGAAGATTGTACTGTCGGTGTACCTCCTTAATGGCATTTTTGAATGCCTGTTGTTCTGCATATTCATCTTCTTCACTTACCTTTGTTTGATTTAGCAGAAAGAGTTCCTACTCTTCTTGGGTAAGGAAAATAGCCTTGTTGTCGTGAATACCCATGAGATTAATATGAGTGTCCTCCAATTCCTCAATCGCTTCCCCCCCTTCATCAGCATAATTTTCTTGCAAGGGAGGTCTGATATGCTGATCTGGACCTCTCTGTTCTCTTTGATCCCTAGGATCTCTCTGTCTGATTTGAGGAGGGTTTCTCCTAAAGTTAGGGTTCCGAACCTGGGGAGATGGTAGGTTTTCTCTTGGAGGATTTTTTTCTGATACAGTAAGTCTCTCCACCATTATTTCCACTTCCCTGGATAGAGAATCCAATTTGGAATCTGTGGTTGACGTGGAAGGTTCTTCTTTGATCGTGACTCTCCTTTCTGACCTCTGTCTTTCTCTTTTTGCCAACAAATTGGCCTCCACACTAATAGCACTTTTCTGCATGTCCTCCAGGGTGGTGGAATTTATTTCTCTTAATTGGTAAGACATGTCGGCATCAAATCCATCAGTGAATTTAATCAATTCTAGACCCTGTGGGGGTTTGATTTCAGTCGGGATTGCATTATATAGGTTGTTAAAACGGGTGCAGTAATCTTGTACCGTTTCGCCTTGATTTCTTCTTATATTCTTGTATTTTGACAATATCTGGAGAGGGTTTTTCTTTACATCCCATCTGTCAAGAAAACTTCTTTGGAACACGACAAGGTTAGGGACTGAGGCGGCAGGTAAAGATTTGAACCATTTCTTGACGTCACCTGTCAAACTTTGGGCAAATAATCTCATTTGAACGTCAGCCTCATCAACTTCTTGCAAATCAAAATAATCGTTCATTTTGTTAACATGTTGTTGGGCGTTCAAAGGTCCCGTTGCATCGTACTGTGGAAGTCTTGTTTGATAGTCTTAGGGCATGGCATGTAACGGTGCAGCCAACACCAAAGGAGAATATCGCGCTGCCATGATGAATGGGGGAGGTGGGACAACAACTTGGATGGTCGGCGAGATAGCGACTGAAGACAAGGACGAGGAGGGACTGGATAATACTGAGGGAGTGATTTGTGGTTTAGTCGTGGGAGACAGAACTTCGGGGGTTCAGGGTTGCAACACAGTTGGGTCAAAAACGATTCCAGTCACAAAACTGTCAGACCATGTTCTAGCTAGGCTCTGCTGTGGAAAAGTATCGAGGTCAAGGTCTTGAGAGATAACTGGTTTTCCTGAAAAGGAAAGAGACTTATGACGGGGAGTATAACTCACTGAACCGACAACTGAGGTCTTTCGCCTGAGCAAATGTTCAGGGTTATCTATCACTATCGTGGGTTCTGGGTCTGGATGAGATTGAGTGTGAACTTTCTTGGGATCCGGAACTCTTTTTGGTTATATATATATTTATTTTGTGAGTCTGAAAATAATATGTACAACGTTTGATCAACCTTTGAACATTACTTTCTTCTCAAATTTAAACGTTCTTTTTAGGGGAAAGAAAACGTGAAATTAACAATTTTTAATTCTTCCCCAGTGGAGTCGCCATTATGTTAGAACTTGGTAAATTTCCTAGAGGTTGAAACAGAATAAATCTACGAAAGGTAACTTTATCCAACCGCTTTTAAAGCTGGGATCTAGCCCTTCCAGCTTCAGAGAGGGATCTCTCTATATGATTTAGCTTTGTTTTTAACTTTAGATATTAGGCTAGGTAAAGAAATAGGTAGATTTTTGTTGTAAAAGTGTTTTTTTAATTTGTTGAAACAATCTACACATCCATTGGGCTATGGGGTCTGTGCTTACATAAAATATGAAATACAACCTGAAACGTAAAGAAAGACTTCCACAGGGAGAGATAATATACTCACTAGATCTTTTCGTAGTTTAAATGATGGATAGAAGAAAAGATGAGAAAAACAAATCCAACTAAGAAGCAGCTAAGAATTCCTTAATTGAAAACACCGGAAGATAAACATCAAAATCTTTCGAGTCGGAAACAGGGTATCTAAGATAAATCCTGCAACATTCGTTACTCTTAAAGATTAGTTTTAGAAAAAAATATGATCACAAAGCAATAATAACATTCAACTTAGAGAATAACATCACCAATGAATACACGCAAGAATCCTGTAAAAGTGCCTCCTTTTCATTAATGGTAGATCTCTTCAAAAATGTTACAGTCTGATAGCGCTAGGGTGTGAGAATCAACAACCCTCAATACTTCGAAAAGTGAAGTATTTATAATTCAAATTACAAATGTTCCTGTCAGAACTGATCAAGACGTGCTCATTCTATTTTTAGTCTAACTAATTTAACTAATCAAAACTGCTTGATGACTTGGTTCAATTTCATGCGGAAATCCTGGGTAGACCGTTGATGAAGCCTTTGCATGACCTCATCTGACTGGACAGATGACTGGACCTGGACAACTCATCTGCTAATCGAGCAGATCGCAGAGTTCCTGCCATCTGAGATGACTAGGCACAGTGACTTTGAGAAGTCTCCGATACACTTCGTCCATTTTTGTATACTTAGCGAATGTGGGCTTAGTGAGGAAAATGTATCGAATCTCGTGTTGGATATTGATGTCCAACTGAAGGGCATCCAGGAAATCTTTGCCAGTGATGCTCCCTTGTATGCCTACAAACTTTGAACTATCCTTGGACACCTCAGCCAATCTCTTCTTGTAATCCGAAAGGGTCATCAGTTTATCATTAATAACCTTCAGACCAGGTAGACCCTTCTTTTGGAGAGCCTCAATCTTATTAAAAAACTTTTGTACCACTTGGTCCATGATCTGAACCTTCTCTTCCAATTGAAGCATTAATCCTCTCTTGGTCAAATCTCTCTTAACCTCAAGGATGGTCTCTATTCTGTCTTCTATCTTTAGCTCTTCCAGTTCTTCTCTGGTCTTAGAATTGAGGAATTTGATGATATCATTTGCCTGAGTTGGTCTATCTCCCAATTCTACTTTGATCTTCTCAATAGCCTGTTTACTCCTCTGGACCAATTCATTCTGCTCAAACAGGATTTGGATCATGGGCCAGATCTCATTTATGGACTTTGTGATGTCTTTCCATACATTCTCTTTTACCTTAGCCAAAGTCTTCCTTGCCATTGTTTGCTTTTGGAGCTACTGTAGCTCCTTCTTGAGTTTCTCAGTTACCTTCTTTTCTTTGGAGAGACTGGTCTGGAATGAAGTTTTGAGTTCATGGAGGTTCTCCACTTCCTTTTTAAGCCTGCTGATCTTTGTCTCTTGCAGGTTCATCTTTTCCATGGATTTGGCGAGGTCGGTTGTTCCCTCTTGTGGTGTCACTAGTGTTGCAGATGGAATTGTTGTTACTGTTGCTGTAGTGCTCAATCCTGCAATTGGGATAACACTCAATGGAATGCCTTCCATTTTCTTCAACTGATCTTTCTCTTTCAATAACCTCTCCATCTCAGCTTCCATTTTTTTGAGCTGAGCATTCTGCTCCATGAGCAGCTTTAGCATCTCGTCCTTCTCGCCTTCTTTCTCTGCTATTTCCTTCGCCTGTGAGTCCTCTGTGGGTGGGAGCTTCAGTTGCTTCCTCAAAGAGGCGATGTCTGCATTCTTCTTCTTTATAATATCCTCTGTAGCTTTGACATTTGAAGGATCGTAGCCGATCTTCAGAACTAGCTCCTCCAAGGTATTGATTCTGTTGTCCTTCGCAAAGGATGATATCTTTTCCAGCTTGAGCTGTGTCTGAGCGTTGTTCAATGATACCTGTAATTTTGCTGTAGAAGCAGAAGCATGTGCCAGTGTATGGAATACCATCTCCCCTGTCTGCTTGTGAAGATCCATCTGATCTGCTGGATGCACATTCTTAGTCTAGAATTCGAAGGTGGCCCTCTTATAGTTTGTGATCACCTTGGAGTCTGGTACCTGCGCCTGAAGGAAGGCCATGTGCATCCTGCCTCTTTCTGTGTCAAATGCAGACATCAGCCTATGCTGTGCAGTGGACGACTGCTTCTGAAACTGAGCGTAAGTACTGCTGGTAAGGGTCTGATTTATTTTCTTAATCAGCTCGTACTTCTCGAAAATTCTCAACTTGGGCCCAGTCTTACCTTGCTGAGTGTCCACTGGAGAACCTGTGGATTTCTTCGGTAATGATGGGGTGATGTCCTTAAAGATGCTTGAACCGAAGGATGGAATCACAGACTTGGTCACTGTGGTAGGTGGAGTCTCTTTTTCTTCTGTCTAGCCGGGGACTGAAATAGTCTTGGGCCTCTTCGTGTGCAGCTGGAACTCTTCAGATGACACCTCCTTGACAGGCGGAGACGAATCTTGTCGAGGCCTTTTTTCCTTGGGGACATGTGGCGTGGTCGTTGGTGGCACAAAATTCGGAGGAATCTGTTGCTCTACTTCAACCAAGGTGTCAGGCACCCATACTATCTGATTGGCGAATTTTTCAATCTCGGGCTTAGCTTTGTGAACATACGAGATATTTTTGTTCTTCACCCGCATTTCTGAGATGATCCCATATGGATCATAGTGCCATGGGAAGCTTAAGAAAAACTTCATCTCTCTCAGCATCTGGTCAGCTTCTTCTCCGACGCCTCGACTGTTGCATATGAAGGAGCCAATCTGCCCCTTGATTCGAAGCTACTGCTTTTTCTTCAAAGACACAAAATGGATATCATCTGAATTCATGATTTGTCTTATGTACTCTAAAGAAAAAATTATTATCGGCACATATTTGGGCAACTTGTAGGGTGCCAACTCGCACCCGAATACTCTGATTTCGGTGTGGTTCTGATACAAGTACCAGTCCCCGGTCTTTGTATTCTCCGAGAGATGCAAAATTCTCTGGACTTCGTCGTTGATGCGAGGCTCGGGCCTGCCGCTCAACATGCTTACCACAGGGTGGTAGAATAGATCAATGAATGCTTTGAAGTTGTACTCTGTGGAATTATGCTTCAACAAAGAGGTCCATGCTGTGACTGGCTGAGGCCTTCCATCGGCGTCCATCTTCTGCATGGAAAAACTAAATTTATCTGCTTGAAAGTGGACAAACATATAGACGAATATCTGAACATGCCTTCCATGCCAAAATTCACGAACTGTTCGTGAATATTGTTGGCCAAGAAGGTGCTGTAATCAAACTGTGTTGTGGGTTTTTCATCATTGGAGAAAATGGATAGAAAACCCAGAATGGGCTCATCTACCCACTGGTCGGAATAGTAACCTAGCAGGGCACAAAGGGAGGAAATGACTTGGTTTCCCTTGGTGGAGAACATGGATGATGGGTAAGGGGGATTTGTGGAAGGGAATTGAGCGGAAGTGGGAAGGAAAAGCTAGAATATGTGAGCTCTCTGGGGAAAAGTCATCTTCTGATATATCTCGGTAAGGATTTCTAGGTTGAAAGGGGACGCAGATTCAACACGGGGAATTTGCATCATCTGGTCTATGTCTTCGGGAGTGATGAGGAACAGGGTGTCTCCGGATGAGGATATGACGACTCTCTGTTCGAGGATGTAGTGAGCTTGGCATTTAAGTGGGAATTCAGGAAAATGATGGATTTGGGGAAAAAGGTATAGGGGTAAATTGGACTCCCAGAGTCCAATTTCATCGCTCTGGTCTAGGAAAACCTCCTGGAGCCATGACTGGAGGTCTGAAAAATCAAAATCACACTTGGTATCAGCGATCAATCTGTCTTTGTCGACCAATGGGATTTTTTCTAGGTCGACAGGAGGTGGGAGAAAAGGATTCTCCTCTCCTTCTGCTTGTCTTGGCTTTGGCGCCATCTCTGCAATAGTACCTGCAAATAACACGGAGTTAGTGGGGTCGAATGACTATGGTTGAAGGCGATGAGAATGCAATGGAGGATTAAGAGGTAATCTGGTGCGATGGATGAATAGTGAATGAAGGGGGAATAATGGTAGTTTTATTTAAAACCGGGGTCGGTCGGGCGCAGGAGACAGGTCAACAGGATAACGGGTATGTTATCCAGTAATAAATGGACAACGGGCCACTTGGGGGTGAGATGGCAGGTGACAGTGGCCAAAACATACGGACGGGTGACGTGGCTGCTAGGGATTGGAGGTGAAAGTCGCAATAAGGGGCTGGTCATGAGTGGAAAGGGGTAGGGGACTGACATCAGTTATGGGATTTGACATAACTCGGGAGCAAGTGGAACAAGTGGAAAATGATGTCCATGAGTGACGGGGGCTATCAGATAGTATATGGTGATGGGACTTCGGGACCAATAGGCTAACGCCACGCATGATAAGGAGCCCGCCAGAGGGGAAAAACAATTCCGAACCCCCCCCCCCCTTGGTTAAAAACAGA
>WSFP011555348.1:0-11189 GCA_009831015.1 Picea engelmannii
ATATTGTTTCCATCCTTATGTCAAGCCCCATAGAGACACTCGACACTGAGCTTCCCTCTCAATTGAGAGATTGTAGTCATTCAAAAGATATCCACCTGGCATTTTAACATACATAGCCATAACTATGTTTCCCTTTCTATGTGATAACAACTAGCAAGAAAACACTCTTGCCTCAACTTTCACGAAAACATTACCCAACTTATAAATACAATATGGGAAATTAAAACCATGCCCAAGGTAACAGGACAACCAATTTGGCTTCCAAATGATCTTGATCAACAGACCTTCTGATCAAGGAAATCCTTTTCTAGAGTCCCTTCACTAGGGTCCAACTATATCTATATGGCTACCATCCACCACTGGATGTCAATCTGACCAATTGGGCTTCTAGAAGTGCTCCAATACTTCCTTTACCACATTCATGATCAACATTTAATCAACCATTTTACCTTAATTATAATAAATTTTCAATGTCTAATAACATTTGGACTATTCCCTTAAAGTCCAAATGCAATTTCGAGTTATATTACTTACTAAGTATCCTAGCTTAGAAATTCAGAGTATCTTTAGATCAAGATCAATCTTAACCATTACACCTAGATTTCTTCCTTCTGTTCAACAACAATCAGGGACAAAGGACACTCTCCCCCTCCCACAAGAATTTTGGCATATTAGTTTCCTATCCACTAAGCAAGGGAGGCCACTATGATTTCTCACTCAATCACTCTATATTTCTACATCTTTGTTTATCAGCTTGATTAGGAAAAACCCTGCCCAACAATTCCGGTACACAGAAAAAAAAAAAATGTTTCTAAGTTTCCTTCAAAACTTGAGGGTTGTACATGCTTTCCCTTTTCATAGAAAAAAAAAAAAAATTGTTTCCGAGTTCCCTTCAAAACCCGAGGGTTGTACATGCTTTCCCTTTTCATAGAATGGTCACCAGACTCATTCCTTTGATCGTGAGGGATTATACACATATACAAGGTTTAATCCTTCACTAAAGAAGTAATTATTACTGCTACAGATCCTTTCCATCCATCTACATCCAAGTATTATTATTATTTCCCATCAGCATAATCCCACTCCTATAGGATCGACTATCATTTCCCAAAGAGATGATAGGATTCCTTGCCATGGACTAGCATGATTCAATCTTGTTGGGTAAAATCCCAACTGTATTTTAATCTACATCCTTGTACTCAAGGAACTTATGCACAAATTTTAGGTTTGGGAGTAATATTCTTCACAGGATCATCTTAGCCTTGGTAATCAAATCTTATGACTGTACAACAACACATACAATTTCACAGTGAAGTCATCTTCTTTATTTGGAAATGCTAGAAACACATAGTGCAGATTTCCAAAGCATATATAAAAAACAGCAGGTTTCATTCTTCTCTTTGGTAGGGGTTTTACTAAACCTATTAGGAATGTGGTAATATAAGGTGTTACCCCTTAAATTCCTCCAAAAATATTTTCATACAACTCATGCATGAGCCAAAGCAGGCCAAGTGTTGTTGTTGTGCTCTGATACCAATTTGTAACACACTTGACCCCTAAGTGATCTTTTAAGAGGTGGGGCATCATAATTTCATTTTCCTTAACTATCTCAAATCCTCCATTCGAGGTATCTATCACATTATGCTCGTCCATAGATTTCCAACCATGGTCTCCATGCTCAAAACTGAGCTTGAAACTGGAAGATATACCTCTCCCAAGTTCCTCGAGTGTTCATTGTCTCCAGACTGTGTGATACTATGCCACACTTCCACAAAACATCCATGGTTATGATTTACCTCAGGACTCTGTGCTTCAACGGATTCCCAAGTAGTCACAACCGCAAACTTCTGAAGTGAAATCCTTCTGGAGTGTCATATATTCTGACACCTGTCCTCTGAGATTGATGGCTTAGGTGGACTCTGCCCTTCGGGCCTTTGGGAGTTCTTGTTCCAATTTTCTCTGAAGTGGCTATCCTCCAAAGTAACAGATCACCTGCCACGCACCCCCAAACGACATAAGGTTGAGATCCTGTCCACTACTCTGAGCTTCGTGGATTTTCGAAGCACCAAGCTTCAAATCCTCTGGAGTGGCTCTCCTACGGAGTTAACGATATACTATAATGCATCCCAATTGATCGACGATTCATATCTCCTCCAGCTCCTTGTGACTTCGGGAGTCTTCAACCTTTTACACCTACTTCCTTCTGGTGTGTTAAATCTCTGGAGTACAGGCTCTGGTGCCACGTGTCCTTTATGATGGACGGTCGAGAAGGGTCCTGAAGGATCCTTAGATCGACAGTCCACATTACTTCGTGTCTCCGATCTTCGGGGGGTCTTGACGTTACAACACCCCTATTGATCCAAATTTATGTAGGAATGCAACATAATACACAAATAAACATGAATACAAATATGCAGCGGAAATAACACTTCATTTCATTAATATCAAAGAACTAAAATTTGTTTACAGACAGAATGGAAATAAACTAGCTAGGGCATTGGTAGCTTATCTCTGAGAAGATATGTGGTGGATATAGACCTATGAACTCTGTGTTACAATGAGCTTCGAAGGCCTATATATTATTGAGAAACAATGGAAACCCTAAAAGTCCAAAAACCTAACCCTAGGAGATGAAATGCCAGAATATGGGCCCCGTCAGGGTAAATTTGTACATCACTTTTCCAGGTTCGTAACTTTGGCATACTATCTCCGTTTGATGCACAGGATACATCATTAGAAAGATCTATCTGAGGACTACACTACTATCAAAAGATGTCAATTCCAAAATAGATCTATATTTGTTGAATGTTTGATGCCTAAAAAATGTCATTTAGGGCCTCAAAACGACTCCGGAAGTTCAGGACCCAAAAAACTGCCAAAAATAATAAATTGTGCTACAATTAAGGAAAATGAAAAAAATGAAAGAAAAAAATGGTGGGGGTCCAAGTGGAATAGGCAGGTGGCCACCAATATCCACCTGGATCATTCCTCCCCCCTTAGGAAGCAATGGTCCCCATTGCATTGAGTTCCTCCATGAGATGAGGAAACTTCTGTTGAACTTGGTCCCTGGTGAAGGAGTTGGTCTGCTTTGAAAACTCAATATAGTTGGATCCTCTATTGGCGGGTGTTCTTGATTTGTGTGTCCATAATCCAATCAGTTGTGTCTTGTTCCATGTAGTCTGTATTTAACTATGTTGGTGTGAGTTGTTCTGCCATGTCGGATGTGTCCAGTAGAGGTGGAAAGTAGGGTTGAAGGAGGTCCACATTGAACACTAGGTGCAGACCAAGGAATGGTGGAATATTGAGCTCAAATCCATTTTCCCCTACAACCTTGTTGATGGTGTATGGCCCATATCAGAGCAGGCGAATCTTGCGGTGGATTCCAGCGAGCTGCTCCTTCTACAAATGTAGCCACACTTTCTCACCCACATGGAAGTTGTGTTGCAGTTGATGTTGATCATGTCCCTGCTTGTACTTAGCATTGGCTTTGTCCAATATGTCATGAACCTATTGCAGAATGTGGTGAATGTGCTCAATGAAGCTATTTTCCTTGGAAGCTTCAGACTATACATGAGCTAAATCAACTTAAGTAGGTGCAAAGGGCATGGCTACATCATTGGGACATAGTGGCTGGAATCCCAAGCCCACCTGAAAGGGGCTATGATCGGTTGAGCTGTGGAGGGCCTGATTATAGCTATGTTTTACATAGGGGAGGCTTTCATCCCATGTGCGTGGACGATTTGAGTTGTACATGCGAAAAATGTGTACGATCATCCTATTGATGACCCCTGTCTGACCATCAGTTTGGGGATGGAAAGCTGTGGACTTGGTGAGCTTGATGTCCAACATTGACTAGAGGCTAGACAAAAATGTATTGAGGAACCTATTGTCTCGATATGAGATGATAGACTATGGGATCCCAAAGTGTACCCACACTCGTTCAAAGAAGAGTTTAGCAGTTTCTTCTGCTGTGATATTCTTCTTGCAGGCTGCCATAATGGACATCTTCGAGAATTTGTCGACGACCACGAAAACATAGTCATTTCCATGCTTAGTAGAAGGAAGTCCTGACATGTAATCCATGGAGATGGATTCCAAAGGTTGACTAGGGGTAGGCAACGGAGTATAGAGTCCTTGCTTCTTGCTGGTCGATTTGGCAATGGTGCAGGCAGTGTAGGATCTAATGTACTTCCCGACATCTTGTCGAAGCTTTGTCCAATAGAAATACTTCTGTAGTAATGCCACTATTTTATCGACCCCAAAATGCCCAGTGACCCAACTATAGTGCACTTCCCAAATCATCTTGGCACGCTCGCTTGAAGGAACACAAAGGTGTCCCAGGTGAGATAGTAGGGCATCCTGGAGGTGAAAATTTGGATCTCGATTACCCTCCAAGAGCATCTTGTATGTGTGGCTGAATTCTGGATCACTCTTGTAGAGAAGAAGCCAATCATAATTCTCGTGCCCACAAGAGTTGAGCATAGTGGTTATCGCTACGATCGATGGTCGGTTGAGGAAGTTTGCAACATTATCGGTGCTTCCCTTCTTGTACTTGATATTCAAATGAAATTGTTGTAGATATGTGGATCACTTCTGATGGCGATCATTTTGCAACTTCCCTTGTGTCTGTATGAACTATAAGGGTTGGTGATCTGTGTGGATGATCACTTCCTTCCCAAAAATTTAATGCTTTCATTGTCGGCAATGCTGCACAATGGAATACATTTCTTTTTCATAAGTGGGACACTTTCTTACTATTTCGGACAGTGTCGCACTGTGATATGCCACTGGATGACTTTGTTGAGTAAGAATTGCCCCAATAGCATAGTCAGAGGCATCTATCTCAATCTCAAATGGTTGTTGCAAGTCTCATAATGTGAGCACTGAGGCACAACAAAGGCGATGTTTCAATTCTACGAATGCCTTCTGTTGAGATTCTGACCAAAAGAATTTTTCTTTCGCTCCTCCCTTGGTGACTTGACTCAAAGGCCAAGTGATATGAGATAATCCCAACATGAACCTGTGGTAGAAATTAGGGAGACCCAGAAAGTTGTGAAGCTCTATTAGAGTGGTTGGGGATGGCCAATTCCAGATGACTTGGATCTTGGTTGGATCCACATGCACCCCACTCTCATCAATAATGTATCCCACACTCATCAATAATGTATCCCAGATATGCTCATCAATAATGTATCCCAGATACTGAATCTAACAACTTTTGTTTTCGCAGTGTTTGGAGGACCTATCGGATGTGGTGGAGGTACTCTTCCCAAGTCTAGCTAAAGATCAAGATGTCATCCAAGTACACTACTTCAAATGAGTTTTTGAATCGTTGCAAGATGTCGTCCATCAGCCTCATGAAGGTTGCGGGAGAATTTTTCAACCCGAAAGGCTTGACCAACCATTTGAAAAGGCCCTCATTAGATTTGAAGGTAGTCTTCCACACATCGGATAGTTCAATCAGTACCTGGTGATACTCAGACTTCAAGTCAATCTTGCTGAAATATTTTTCCCCTTCAATTTGGTCAAGAAGGTCATCAATCCGTAGGATCGGGTACCTATTCTAGACAGTGATCTTGTTCAGTGCTTGATAGTCAATACAGAGTCTCCAAGTCCCTTCCTTCTTCTGCACCAACATGATCGGGCTCCCACAGGGTGAGAACTTGGATGGATGTGACCTTTTGTATCAACTCCTGGATCTGCCTCTTGATTTCATCGTTCTCCGTAACAAAGCGCCAATAGATCGATCCATTGGGTAGCGACACACCTGGGGTCATATCGATGGTGTGCTTGACCTGACAGTGCAGAGGCACCCCTGTGGGTGAGGTGAAGATGTCCCGGTACTCCTCCATGACCTTGTCCATTTTTTTTTTTCGTGTGGAGGAGCCATTTATGGAGGTCGTGGCCATAGTCTTCTTCTTTCCCTGAGGGTGGATCACCAGGAAAACAAATTTCCCGGTTTTGGAAATGAGATTATTGCATTGTTTTGTAGAAACCAAAGAGATGGCAGTAGGTGGTGGTACCTCTAGTATCCTGTACAATTTATTTCCCTAGGTAACAATAACAGCGCGAGGTCGAGACTCATACACAACATGTCACTTCCACAAGTATGGTTGGCCTAATAATACATCACAAACATCAAGAGGAGCAATGTCACATAATAACTCATCGATGAAGGGCTTGATGTTGTAGGGAAGGCGACACTGTTGGCTAATGCGGAGATCCCATCCTTGGTGAAGCCACCCAATGGTGTACAGATGTGGGTATCTTGTGGTTTGCAAGCCCAACCGCTTCATGACCTCCACTAAAATGAGGTTGTTTTGGCTCCCAATGTCGACAATGAACTATTGCGGGGAACCCTTTACCCACATATGGGAGTGGAAGAGACACTCCTCCTCCTCTGGATCTTCCGATTCTTCCTTTTGGACCTTCATGGTGGCAACAATGGTGTTGGGATATGCATTGGTAATCTTCATCCCTCTATCATTCTCCTTCTTAGGTTCTGATTCACTGTCGGAGCTTGCATTTGATTTAGAAGCCCTCATCTCGGACACCAATGACTGTTTGGCCTAAAACTCACTTGTGTTGTGAGTGGAGCTCTTATGGAACTCACACTACTTTCCCATGTCCCTCTTTGGCTTCACGGTGTTTTTCTTTGCTTGCGGATTTGGCAGGTTGTCTTGAGTTGTCGTGCCTTGGCTTTGTCCTTTGTTCTATGGTTTGGGGGCACCTTTCGCTTGATTTTGATTCGCATATCCAAAGTCTCACTTCTTCTATTTGAATTTATGATCAATATTGGCAGCATATCGATATGTTGTACCAAGCGAGGAGATGTCAAGGAAATCCCTTTCCTCCTAAATGTATTTGTGCAGACAACTGCGGTACTTCAACAACAAATGTTTCTATGAATATTTGATGCCCAACTTTGTGTGCAGGGTATGGAACATATTCGTGAGCTCATGCACATCTTGATCCCTTTGTTGCCACAACACATTCCATTGTATGTACTTGTCCTCATAGCTCCCCACGAGATAATATTGTTCCTTGATGGAATCTTAGAAAGAATTCCAAGTGGGTACGACCGAGAACAAAGAGGGTTCCTCCTCGTCCTTTTTCTCATAGTAGGTTTCCCACTAGTCCTTGACATGGGGGGCGACTTTGAGCAGTGAAAAAATAATCTTCTCCCTATCGGAAAAGTCATGAACCGAGAAATGTCCTTCTAATAGATTCAACCATCTATCTACAACATCTGCATCTATTTGGCCATCAAATATGGGAATGTCAAATTTTACTTGTACCTTAAAAGGGGTTCTGCCCTCAGAGGTGGCTGTTGGGTGCAGATGCGCCACCAGTGGAAAATCGTTGAAGGATCTGGGCGAAGTTATCCATCATCGCATTCCTTTGTTTCTCAAGGGCCTCCTCGATAAATATTTTGATAGGATATCCTACTCCCTCGTCTTTATTTTCGTCCCCCATGGGTGGCCGTCGGGGTTTGTGAGGTTGATCTTGCAAAGGTTCAACCAGATCGAGCCCTAAATCCTTATACCTCGACCTCGTTGGGGACATGCAAAGAAGGATTGAGAAAGAGAAGATCGCTCTGATACCACTAATCCAAATTTATGCAAGAAAACAATAGAATACACAAATAACCATGAATACAAAGATGCAGTGGAAATAACACTTAATTTCATTAATATCAAAGAACTGAAATTTGTTTACAGACAAAATGGAAATAAACTAGCTAGGGCGCTAGTAGCTTATCTATGAGAAGAGATGTGGTGGCTACAGGCCTCTGAAATCTATGTTACAATGAGGCTCAAAGGCCTATATATTATTGAGAAATAATGGAAACCATAAACATCCAAAAACCTAACCCTAGGAGATGAAACGCCAGAATATGGGTCTCGTCGGGGAAAATTGGTACATCAATTTCTCGGGGTCATAACTTTGGCATACTATCTCTGTTTGACGCACATGATACATCATTAGAAAGATCTATCGGAGGACTACACTTCTAACAATAAATATTGATCCTGGAATGGACTCACATTTACTGGATGTTTGATGCCCAAAAAATGTTTTTTAGGGCCTCAAAACGGCTCCGGAAATTTATTACCTGAAAAACTGCCAAAAATAGTAAATTGTGCTACAATTAAGGAAACTGAAAAAACTGAAAGAAAAAATGGTGAGGGTCCAAGTGGAATAGGTAGGTGACCACCAATATCCATCTGTATCATTCCTCTCCCCTTAGGAAGCAATGGTCCCCATTGCATTGAGTTCCTCCATGAGATGAGGAAACTTCTGCTGAACTTGGTCCCTGGTGAGCCACTTTCCCTGGTGAAGGAGTTGGCCTGCTTTGACAACTCAATAGAGCTAGAACCTCTGTTGGAAGGTGTTCTTGATTTATGTGTCCATAATCTGATCATTTTTGTCTTATTCCATGCAGTCTGGATTTAACTCTATTGGTGTGATTTGTTTTTCCATGTCGAATGTGTCCAGTAGAGGTGGAAGGTAGGGTCGAAGGTAGTCCACATTGAACACTGGGTGCAGACCAAGGAATGGTGGAATACTGAGCTCAAAGGAATTGGCCCCTACAACCTTGGTGATGGTGTATAGCCCATATCAGGGTGGGTGAAGCTTGCAGTGGGGTCCAACGAGGTGCTCCCTCTGCAAATGTAGCCACACTTTGTCACCCACCTAGAAGTTGTGTTGCACCCGATGTTGATCATGTTGTTGCTTGTACTTAGAATTATCTCTGTCCAATATGTCATGAACCTATTAGGGAATATGTTGAATGCACTCAATGAAGTTGTTTGCCTTGGTAGCTTTAGACTAGACATGAGCCAAATTAGCCTGAGTAGCTACAAAGGGCATGGCTACATCAATGGAAAATAGTGGCTAGAATCCCAATCCCACCTGAAAGGGGCTATGGTCAGTTAAGTTGTGGAGGGATCGGTTATAGCTATGTTGTACATAGGGGAGGATCTAATCCCATGTGCATGGATGCTTTGAGTTGTACATGCAAAAAATGTGTACGATCATCCTGTTAATGACCTCTGTCTGGCCATCAGTTTGGGGATGGAAAGCTATGGACTTGGTGATCTTGGTGTCCATTATTGACCAGAGGCTGGACAAAACTTTATTGAGCAACCTGTTGTCTAGATATTATATGATAGACTATGGGATCCCAAAGTGTACCCACACTCATTCAAAGAAAATTTTAGCAGTGGCTTCTGCTGTGATATTCTTCTTGCAGGATGCCATAATGGCCATCTTCGAGAATCTGTCGACGACCATGAAAACACAGTCATTTCCATGATTAGTAGAAGGAAGGCCTGACATGTAATCCATGGAGATAGATTCCCAAGGTTAACTAGGGGTAGGCAGCAGAGTATAGAGGCCTTGCTTCTTGATGGTTGGTTTGGAAATGGTGAAGGCAGTGCAGGATCTGATGTACTTCCCAACATCCTGTCGAAGGTTTGGCCAATAGAAATACTTTCTTAGTACTGCCACTATTTTCTCAACCCCGAAATGCCCAACGACCCGACTGTAGTGCACTTCCCAAATCATCTTGGCACACTTTCTTGAAGGAACACAAAGGTGTCCCAGGTGACATAGTAGGGAATTATGGAGGTGAAAACTTGGAACTCGGTTACCCTTCAAGAGTGTCTTGTATGTGTAGTCGAATTCTAGATATCTCTTGTAGAGAAGAAGCCAATCAGAAGTCTTGTGCCCACAAGAGTTGAGCATGGTGGTTATTGCCATGATCGGTGGTCGAGTGAGGAACTCTGCAACATTATTGGTGTTTCCCTTACTGTATTTTATGTTCAAATGAAATTGTTGCAAATATGTGGACCACTTCTAATGGCTATCATTCTAAAACCTCCCTTGTGTCTGTATCAACTGCAGGGGTCAATGGTCTATGTGGATGATCCTTTCCTTCCCCAAAATGTAATGCTTCCATTGTCGACAAACCTGCACAGTGGAATACATTTCTTTGTCATAAGTGGGACACTTTCAGAATGTGTCGGACAGTGTTGCACTGTGATATTCCACTGGATGCCTCTGTTGAGTAAGAATTTCCCCAATAGAATAGTTAGAGGCATCTGTCTCGATCTCAAATTTTTGTTGCAAGTATCATAATGTGAGAATTGGGGAACAACAGAGGCGATGTTTCAATTCTACGAACACCTTCTGTTGAGATTCTGACCAAAATAATTTTTCTTTCGCTCCTCCCTTGGTGACTTGACTCAAGGGCCAAGTGATATGAGATAATCCCAACACGAACCTACGGTAGAAATTAGCAAGACCCAGAAAGCTGCGAAGCTCTGTTAGAGTGGGTGGGGTTGTCCAATCCTGAATGAATTGGATCTTGGTTGGATCCACATGCACCCCACTATCATCAATAATGTATCTGAGATACTAAACCTAGGTCATGCCAAAAGTGCACTTCTCCAAATTGTCACACAACTCGTGTTTCTGCAATGTTTGGAGGACTTGTCGGATGTGGTGGAGGTGCTCTTGCCAAGTCTGGCTGAAGATCAAGATGTCATACAAGTACACTATTACAAATGAGCTTGTGAATGGCTACAATATGTCATCCATCAGCCTCATGAAGGTTGTAGGTGCATTCATTAACCCGAAAGGCATGACCAACCATTCGAAAAGGCCCTCCTTGGATTTGAAGGTAGTCTTCCACACATTGGATGGTTCAATTGGTACCTGGTGATACTCGGGCTTCAAGTCGATCTTGCTAAAATATTTTTCCCCTTTCAGTTGGTTGAGAAGGTCATTAATCTGTGGGATCAGGTACCTATTCTGAACAATGATCTTGTTCAGTGCTTGATAGTCAATACAGAGTCTCCAAGTCCCATCCTTATTCTGCACCAACATGATCGGGCTCCTACAGGGCAATGAACTTGGCCAGATGTGACCTTTCTACAACAGCTCCTGGATATGCCTCTTGATTTCATCGTTCTCCATAACAGAGCGTCGATAGATCGGTCCATTAGACAGCGACGCACCTGGGGTCAGATCGATGGGGTGCTTTACTTGACAGTGCAGAGGCACCCCTGTGGGTGAGGTGAAGATGTCCCGATACTCCTCCACGATCTTGTCCATTTTTTGTTGTCGTGCGGAGGAGCCTTGTTTAGAGGTCATGGCCACAATATTCTTCTTTCCCTGAGGGA
>WSFP011555351.1:0-11189 GCA_009831015.1 Picea engelmannii
GTTACGCCCCTAGGAAGTTGATACACCAAACTACCCAAAATGAGGTCCACAAAATTGTTGGCTTTTCATCTTCTGGGGTTAGGGTTTTGGATTTTATTTATGTTAAGAAGGCCTTTAGAGCCTCATTGTAAATTATATTATTGTGAAGGTGAGTATCCTTCACATCTCTTCTCATAGATAAGATTCCACCATTCTAGCGAGTCTTTCACTCTATATTTTTTTACAGTCTTTGTACATTTTCACTCATTAATAGAAATTGTGTATTACTATATATTTGTGTTTATGGTTGCATCTCTGATATATTTCTGTTATATTTTTGGATATATGATACATCTTTGTACATTTATTTATTATATATCAGCTCTCATTTCGTGCCGAAAATAATCCGGATCAATGGTATCATAGCAGGCTGCTCTTGATCAATTTTCAATGCATGTCCCTGACGAGGTATGAGTATAGCAAGTTAGGTCTCGATATTGTCTCTCTTGAGGAAAATCGCTCTCACACACCCAAGAAACCCTCCATGGCGGAAGAAAAGAAAAACAACAGAGAAAACAATTCTATTAATCTGTTGCTTGAGCAAGCTCTCACGCGACAGAGGGACGAAATGATGGAGAATTTTGCCCACATCCTTCAATTCCTACCGATAACAATAGGTGTGTCTTCATGAAGTAGACACTTTGGAGGCACCTCGCCTTTCAAGGTACAAGTTAATTTTTATATTCCCATATTTGAAGGACAGATAGATGCGGATGCCCTAGAAAAATGGTTAAATCTTCTATAAGGTTATTTCTTTGTTCATAATTTCTCCGACAAGGAAAAGATCACCTTCGCACTCCTTAAGGCTCTCCCCCATGTCAAACATTGGTGGGAAACTTACTGGGATCAAATTTCCACAGATGATTCTAGAATATATGGGGCCGAGCCCACTTGAGAATTTTTTGTGGATGTAGTAAAAGGACAATATTACCCTGTTGGAAACTATAAGGACCAATACATGAGATGGAATACACTGCGGCAAGAGAGGGGCGAAGCAGTGTCATAGTTCACCAATACCTTCCTTACCTTGCACACCAAGATGGGTATCAAAGAGTCTGAGTGACATTTGGTTCTGAAATACCGAGGGGATCTACAAAGATACATCCAAACTGAAATGGATTTTATGTACATCTCATTAGTCGGTGCTTCTTATCGATATTCTATTAAAATCGAGTAGAAATTTAAGCACCAGAACAAGCGGGATTTCAGGTCTGCAAATTTGCAACAACAAAATTATGATAAATATGTCCCTAACAAACAGCCTCCCAAAAACCAATTCAAGCCACAGGAAAATAAGGGTCATGCAAATATGAATAAGGACTCCAGAAAATGGTGTGATTTCCACAAAATCCCCTGGAACAATGGTGATGAATGTTTCTCAAAACAATCATTTGTGGTCGATATCAAAGACAAGGAGCCGAACCCTAATTCATAATCTGATTCAAAAAAAAATCATAGAAGACAGATCATCGACATAGATCCCACTGCTATTGTCGCGACCACAGTAATTCAACCAGAAGAACCAATAGATACTGAAGAGGGGGAGCACCTTTTTCATTCACAGATGTGGGTGAAGGGGACATCGTTGCATTTTATTGTTGATAGCGAAAGCCAGAAGAACCTCATCTCAATGGAGGTCGAAAAACAATTGAGATTGTCGACAACACCACATATGAAACCATACAACATCAGGTGGCTTCGCCAAGGATGAGATCTCTGTGTCATCCAACAATGTCGTTTGTCATATGACATCTGACCCTTCAAGGATGAGGTATTATGTGATGTTTCCCCATTGGATTTTTGTGATGTTCTCTTGTGACAACCATATATGTGGAAGCACCATGCTATTTATGAGTCTCGACCTCGTAGTGTCATTGGTACTCTGAGGGGTCATCTCTACAAAATAACATAGGTAATTCCAACTACTGGCCCACCTAAACAGTGTTGCAAGGTAGTATCTCATACTAAAAAATCCAGCTTCTTCCCAATTTGTTCAAAAGGTGAATAGAAGGATACTGCAACCATTATAACCTGGGCCCAAACATCTTCTATCCAACATAAGTGGGTCAACAAGAATGCAACAAAGAAAAAAGATTCCTTTTGCACATAGACATCTCATGTAGCCCGAATGGTTGAATAGATTCAACCTCGCTAACAATAGGTTCGTGACATTCTTCCACAAACCAAACAATGCGACATCTCCAACAAGGCAAGCAACGCATCAAGATTCAATTACAACAATTAATTTTCCCTCTATCGTGGGAGCTCAACGTAATGGAGACCATTGCTTGCTAAGGAGGGAGGATTGATCTAGGTTGATATCGGTGGCCACCCACCTAATCCAACAGGCTCATTTTTGCAATTTCAGTTTGGCAGTTTTGTTCCTAGTTTTCGAGTCCTAAACTTCCGGGGTCGTTTTGAGGACCTAAACAATGATTTTAGGGCTCACCACGGTCAGAATATAAATAAGTTTAGATACTGATGACAACATGTGTAGTTATCATACATACCTTTCCATAAATCTATCGTGCACCCCAAACGAAGATCATATTCCAAAGTTACACCCCCGGACACCAAATTACCCAAAATGGGGTCCACAAAAATGTTGGCTTTTCATCTTCCGGGGTTAGGGTTTTGGATTTTATTTATGTTAAAAAGGACTTTCGAGCCTCATTGTAAATCATATTATTGCGAAGGTGAGTAGCAGTCACATCTCTTCTCAAAGATAAGTTTCCACCATTCTAGCGAGTCTTTCACTCTATATTTTTTTACAGTCTTTGTACATTTTCGCTCATTAATAGAAATTTTGTGTTACTGTATCTCTTTGTTTATGGTTGCATCTCTGATATATTTATGTTATATTGTTGGATATCCGATACATCTCTGTACATTTTTTTATTATATCTTCACTCTCATTTCGTGCCGAAAATAATCTGGATCAGTAGTACCAGAGCAGGCTGCTCTTGATCATTTTTCAGTGCATGTCCCCGACGAGGTATGAGTATAGAAAGTTGGGTCTCAAGATTGTATATCTCGAGGACAATATCTCTTGCATGCCCAAGAAACCCTCCATGGTGGAAGAAAATAAAAATGACGGAGCATACAATTCTATTAATATGTTGCTTGAGCAAGCTCTCACGCAACAGAGGGACAAAATGATGAAGAATTTTTCCCACATATTTCAACGCCTCCCAATAAAAACATGCACGTATTCATCAAGAGGACACTTTGGAAGAACCTCGCCTTTCAATTTACAAGTTAATTTTGATATTCCCATATTTGAAGGACAGACATATGCAAATTCCCTAGAAAAATGTTTAAATCTGCTAGAAGGTTATTTCTCTGTTCATAATTTCTTCGACAAGGAAAACATCACCTTCACACTCCTTAAGGCTCTCCCCCATGTCAAACATTGGTGGGAAACTTACTCGCAACAAATTTCCATAGAGGAGTCTGGAATATCTGGGGCTGAGCCCACTTGAGATTTTTTTGTGGATGTGGTAAAGGAACAATATTACCCTGTTGGAAACTATGAGGACCAATACATGAGATGGACCACACTGCGGCAAGAGAGGGGCCAAGTAGTGTCAGAGTTCACCAATACCCTCCATACCTTGCGCACCAAGATAGGTATCAAATAATTTGAGCTACATTTGGTTCTAAAATACCACAGGGCTGTACATAGATACATCCAAACTAAAATGGATTTTCTGGACATCTCATCACTCGATGCTTCTTATTGATATGATATTAAAATCGAGAAAAAATTTAAGCACCATAACAAGTGGGATTTTAGTTCGGAAAATATGCAACAAAAAAAGTACGATAAAGATGACCCTAACAAACAACCTCCCAAAAACCAGTCTAAGCCACATGAACAGAAGGGTCACGAAAAGAAGAAGAAGGACACCGAAAAATGGTGTGATTTCCACAAAATCCCCTGGCACAACACGGATGAATGTTGCTCAAAATAGTCATTGTTGGCCAAGATCAAAGACAAAGAGCCAAACCCTGATTCAAAATATGATTTAGAAAATAATGATAGAAGATAGATCATCGACACAGATCCCACTGCTATTGTTGATACCGTAACAATTCAACCAAAAGAACCAACAGATATTGAAGAGGGGGAGCACCTTTTTCATTCAAAAATGTGGGTGAAGGGGACCCTGCTACATTTTATTGTTGATAGCGGAAACCAAAAGAACCTCATCTCAATAGAGGTCGTCAAACATTTGGGATTGTTGACAACACCACACCCACAACCATACAACATTGTGTGGCTTCGCCAGGGACAAGATCTTTGTGTCAGCCAGCAGTGTCGATTGTCATACGACATCCAACCCTTCAAGGATGAGGTATTATGTGATGTTGCCCCACTGGATGTCTGTGATGTTCTCTTGGGCCAACCATATATGTGGAAGCGCCATGCTATTTATGAGTCTCGACCTCGTAGTGTCATTGTTACTCTGAGGGGTCATCTCTACAGAATACCAAAGGTAATTCCGACTATTGTCCCACCTAAATAGTGCCACAAGGTAGTATCTCATACTAAATAATTTAGCTTCTTCACAATCTCTTCAAAAGGTGAACAAAAGGATACTGCAACGACTATAGCCTTAGCCCAAGCACCTTCTATTCAACAAAAGTGAGTCAACAAGACTGCAACAAAGCGCAAATATTCCTTCTGCACACATACATATTATGTAGCCTGACTAGTTGAACAGATTCAACCTCGCCAACAACAGGTTTGTGACAACCTTCCATAAACCAAACAATGCAATGTTTCCAGCAAGGAAAGAAACACACCAAGATTCAGTTACAACAATTGCTTTCCCTTCTCCCCTAGGAACTCAACGCAATGGAGACCATTTCTTCCTAAGGAGGGAGGATTGATCTAGGTGGATATCAGTGGCCACCCACCTATTCCAAATGGCTCATTTTGGTAGTTTTAGTTTGGTAGTTTTGTTGCTAGTTTTTGAGTCCCAAACTTCGAGGTCCGTTTTGAGGACCTAAACAACGTTTTTAGGGCTCGCCACAGTTAGACTGTAATCACCATTAGAGTCTGATGACAACATGTGTATTCCTCAAATAGAAATTTCCAATGAGCTATCGTGCGCCCCAAACGAAGATCGTATGCTAAATTTATGCCCTCGGGAAGTTGATACACCAAACTACCCAAAACGAGGTCCACAAAACTATTGGATTTTCATCTTCCGGGGTTAGGGTTTTCGTTTTTTTTTTTTTATGTTAAAAAGGCCTTTATAGCCTCATTGCAAATAATATTATTGTTAAGGCGAGTATCCGTCACTTCTCTTCTCAGAGATAAGCTCCCACCATTCTAGTGTGTCTTTCACTCTATATTTTTCTATAGACTTTGTACATTTTCTCTCATTAATAGAAATTGTGTATCACTGTATCTCTGTGTTTGTAGTTGCATCTCTGATATATTTCTGTTATATTGTTGGATATCCGATACATCTCTTTATTATATCTCCACTCTCATTTTGTGTCGAAAATAATCTGGATCAGTGGTATCGGAGAAGGATGCTATTGATCATTCTTTAGTGCATGTCCCCGACGAGGTCTGAGTATAGAAATTTGGGTCTAGAGCTTGTCTCTCTTGAGGAAAATCACTTTCGCAGGCCTAAGAAACCCTCCATGGAGGAAGAAAATAAAAAGGATAGAGAAGATGATTCTATTAATTTGTTGCTTGAGCAAGCTCTCACACGACAGCAGGACGAAATAATGGAGATTTTTTCCCACATCCTTCAACGCCTACCGATAAAAACAAGTGCGTATTCATCAAGCGGCCACTTTGAAGGAACCTCTCCTTTCAAGGCACAAGTTAATATTGATATTCCCATATTTTAAGGACAGATAGATACGGATGCCCTGGAAAAATGGTTAAATCTGCTAGAAGCTTACTTCTCTTTTCATAATTTCTCTGATGGGGAAAATATCACCTTCACACTCCTTAAGGCTCACCCCATGTCAAACATTGGTGGGAAAATTACTGGGAGAAAAGTTCCACAAAGGAGTCTGGAATATATGGGGACAAGCCCACTTGGGATTTTTTTGTGGATGTGGTAAAGGAACAATATTACCCTGTTGGCAACTATGAGGACCAATACATGGGATGGACCACACTACGGAAATATAGGGGCCAAGAAATGTTGGAGTTCACCAATACCTTCCATACCTTGTGCACCAATCTGGGTATCAAATACTCCGAGCGAAATATGGTTCTGAAATACCGCGGGGCTCTACATAGATACATCCAAACTGAAATGAATTTTCTAGACATCTCATCACTCGGTGTTGCTTATGGATATGTTGTTAAAATCGAGCAAAAATTTAAGCACTAGAACGAGCGGGATTTAGGGTCTGAAAATCCACAACAAAAAAAGTACGATAAATACGTCCCTAACAAACAAACTCCCAAAAAATAGTCCAAGCCACATGAAAAGAAGGGTCACAGAAAGACGAGGAAGGACACCGAAAAACGATGTGATTTCCACAACACTGATGATTTTTTCTCAAAAAAGTCATTGGTGTCCACGATCAAAGAGAAGGAGTCAAACCCTGATTCAAAATATGATTCAGAAAATACAAATAGAATATAGATCATCGACGTAGATCCCACTGTTATTTTTGTGACCACAACAATTCAACCAGAAGAACCAACAGATATTGAAGAGAGGGAGCACCTTTTTCATTCACAGATGTGGGTGAAGGGGACCCCGTTGCATTTATTGTTGATAGCGGAAGCAAGAATAACCTCATCTCAACAGAGGTCGTCAAATAGTTGGGATTGTCTACAACACCACACCCGCAACCATACAACATCGGGTGGCTTCGCTAGGGACGAGATCTTCGTGTCAACTAGTAAAGTCGATTGTCATACGACATCCAACCCTTCAAGGATGAGGTATCATGTGATTTTTTCTCACTATATTTTGTGATGTTTTATTGGGCCAACCATATATGTGGAAGCACCATGCTATTTATGAGTCTAGACCCCGTAGTGTCATTTTTACTCTGAGGGATCATCTCTATAGAATACCATAGGTAATTCACTAATGTCCCACCTAAACAATGCCGCAAGGTAGTATCTCATAATACAAAATTTAGCTTCTTCACAATCTGTTCAAAAGATGAATAGAAGGATATTGCAACCACTACAACCTCGGCCCAAGCACCTTCTATCCAACAGAAGAGGGTTGAAAATACTGCAACAAAGTGCAAAGATTCCCTCCGAACACATACATATCATGTATCCTGACTGGTTGAACAGATTCAACCCCGCCAACAACAGGTTCGTGACATCATTCCACAAACCAAGCAACGTGATGTCTCCAGCAAGGCAAGCAACACACCAAGATTCAGTTACAACAATCACTTTCCCCTCTCCCCGAGGAACTCAATGCAATGGAGACCATTTCTTCCTAAGAAGGCAAGATTGATCCAGGTGGATATTGGTGGCCACCAACCTATTTCAATTGGCTCATTTTGGCAGTTTTGTTCCTACTTTTCAAGTCCCAAACTTCCAAGGCTATTTTGAGTCCCTAAACAATGTTCTTAGGGCTCTCCATAGTTAGAATATACAGGTAGTTAGATTCTAACAAAAACATGTGTATTCCTCAGATAGACCTTTATAATGAGCTATCGTGCGCCCCAAATAGAGATCATATGACAAAGTTACACCCCCGGGAAGTTGATACACCAAACTACCCAAAATGGGGTCCACAAAATTGTTGGCTTTTTATCTTCCCGGGTTAGGGTTTTGGATTTTCTTTATGTTAAAGAGGCCTTTAGAGCCTCATTGTAAATCATCTTATTGCAAAGGTGATTAGCCTTCACATCTCTTCTCAGAGATAATATGCCACCATTCTAGCGAGTATTTCACTCTGTATTTTTTTACAGTCTTCGTACATTTTCGTTCATTAATAGAAATTATATATTACTATATATTTTTGTTTATGATTTCATATCTGATATATTTATGTTATATTGTTGGATATCCGATACATCTCTGTACATTTCTTTATTATATCTCCGTTCTCATTTTGTGCTGAAAATAATCTGGACCAGTGGTATCAGAGCATGATGCTCTTGATCGTTTTTTAGTGCATGTCCTCGACGTTGTCTGAGTATAGAAAGTTGGGTCTCGAGCTTGTCTCTCTTCAGGACAATCTCTCTCGCACGCACAAGAAACCCTCCATGGAGGAAGAAAATAAAAATGACAAAGTAGACGATTCTATTAATCTGTTTCTTAAGCAAGCTCTCACGCGATAAAGGGATAAAATGATGGAGAATTGTCCCCACATCCTTCAACACCTGCCGATAACAACATGCAGATATTCATCAAGAGGCCACTTTGGAGGCACCTCACCTTTCAAGGTACAAGTTAATTTCAATATTCCCATATTTGAAGGACAGATATATGTGGATGCCCTAGAAAAATAGTTAAATCTGCTAAAAGGTTATTTCTTTGTTCATAATTTCTCCGACAGGGAAAATATCACCTTTTCACTCCTTAAGGCTCTCCCCCATGTCAAACATTGGTGGGAAACTTACCAGGAGAAAAGTTCCACAGAGGAGTCTGGAATATATGAGGTTGAGCCCACTTGGGATTTTTTTTTGGATGAGGTAAAGGAACAGTATTACCCTACTGGAAACTATGAGGACCAATACATGAGATGGACCACATTGTAGTAAGAGAGGGGCCAAGCAGTGTCAAATTTCAACAATATATTCCATACCTTACGCACCAAGTTGGCTATCAAAGAATCTGAGTGAAATTTGGTTCTGAAATACCGTGGGGCTCTACACATACACATCCAAACTAAAATGGATTTTCTGGACATCTCATCACTTAGTGTTGCTTATCAATATGATGTTAAAATCGAGAAAAATTTTAAGCACCAGAAAAAGAGTTATTTCGGGTCTGCAAATATGAAACAACAAAAGTACGATACAGATGGCCCTAACAAACAACCTCTTGAAAACCAGTCCATGCCATAGGAAAAGAAGGGTCAGAGAAAGACGAAGAAGGACACTAGAAAATGGTGCGATTTCGACAAAATCCCATTGCACAACCCCGATGAATGTCACTCAAAACAATCATTGGTGGCTGAGATCAAAGACAAGGATCTGAAACCTGATTCAGAATCTGATTTAGAAAATACTGATAGAAGACAGATTATCAATGCAAATCCCACTGTTATTGTCGCGACCACAGTGATTCAACTAAAAGAAGCAACAGATCCTAAAGAGGGGGAGCACCTTTTTCATTCACAGATGTGGGTGAAGGGGAATTCCCTTCATTTTATTGTTGATAGCGGAAGCCAAAAGAACCTCATCTCAGTAGAGGTCATCAAACAATTGGGATTGTCGACAACACCACACCCGCAGTCATACAACATCGGGTGGCTTCGCCAGGGATGAGATCTTCGTGTCAACCAAAAGTGTCGATTGTCATATGACATCCTACCCTTCAAGGATGAAGTATTATGTGATGTTCCCCCTCTGGATGTCTGTGATTTTCTCTTGGGCCAACCATATATGTGGAAGCACCATGTTATTTATAAGAATGACCACGTAGTGTTATTGTTACTCTGAGGGGTCATCTCTATAGAATACCAGAGGTAATTCCCACTACTGTCCCACCTAAACAGTGTCGTAAGGCATTATCTCATACTACAAAATTTAGCTTCTTCACAATCTGTTCAAAAGGTCAACAGAAGGATACTACAACCACTACAACCTCGGCCCAAGCACCTTCTATCCAACAGAAGTGGGTCGAAAAGACTACAAAAAAGTGAAAATATTCCTTCTACACACAGACATCTCACGTATCCTGACTGGTTGAACAGATTCAACCCTTCCAACAAGAGGTTTGTGACAACCTTCCACAAACCAAACAACGCGACATCTCCAACAAGGCAAGCAATAACCAAGATTCAATTACAACAATCACTTTTCCCTCTCCCCTGGGAAATCAATGCAATGGAGACCATTGCTTCCTAAGGAGGGAGGATTGATCTAGGTGGATATCGGTCGCCACCCACCTATTCCAATTGACTCATTTGGGAAGTTTCAGTTTGGCAGTTTTGTTGCTAGTTTTCGAGTCCCAAACTTTCAGGGTCGTTTTGAGGCCGTAAACAAAGATTTTAGGGATCGCCTCAATTAGACTATAGACAAAGTCAAATTATGTTGGAAACATGTGTATTCATCGGATATACCTTTCTAACGAGATACCATGCACCCTAAACGGAGATCGTATGCCAAAGTTACAGTCTTGAGAAGTTGATACACCAAACTACTCAAAACGGGGTCCACAAAACTGTTGGATTTTGATCTTCCAGGGTTAGGGTTTTGGATTTTCTTAATGTTAAAAATACCTTTAGAGACTCATTGTAAATAATCTTATTTCGAACGTGATTAATCGTCACATCTCTTCTCAGAGATAAGCTTCCACCATTCTAGTGAATCTTTCACTCTGTATTTTTTTACAGTGTTTGTACATTTTCGCTCATTAATAGAAATTGTGTATTACTTTATCTTTATGTTTATGGTTTCATATTTGATATATTTTTGTTATATTGTTGGATATCTGAAACATCTCTGTACATTTATTTATTATATCTCCACTATTATTTTGTGCAAAAAATAATCTGGATCAAGTAATGATAAGAGTGAAGGAGACATCATTGTTACAAGAAAGACATTAACCACTTACAAGTTAGTGAGAGGTTGGGTGCATGGGGAGGTCCATGAATTTTAAGGTCTCCTTAATATTTATTATTATTATTAGAAACAACTAATGATGTGTTCTACTCTTAATTCTTGTGTACTATATGTTTTGCGTAAGAGAATATCTATGACTTGTTTTGGTGATACTTATTCTCCATAGAGGGAAGGTCATGTTGCAATTTACCATTGGCTAGTAAATTATTACTTAGTTAATGGATAATTTGGTGTGGTGTGCCATTGAAAGTTTTGTTATATCAGGAGTGTATCTTATGCACTTGGGTTGCTTCTATACTTAAGTGTGAGTGGGAAAGTCTTGACCCTAGAGAGAGTGTAGTGCCAAGTCTACCATAATAGTAGTTATGTATTGTCTTTAATCATTTTTTTATGTTATT